>BSBK01000370.1:3712500-3935000 GCA_027943335.1 Chamaecyparis obtusa | reverse complement strand
ATAACTCACATAAGCATATATACTCAATTGAAACATTTTAATATTCATCTAAACCAATAACCATAATGCAAGTCATAATGTATCATAAAATCATCATCATGAGTATGGAAAACATCATAAAATATAGTGTATCACCATCTAATGTAATCAAATCCCTGTCAGAAGAGTATAATCTCATAATGCATCAAAATATAAAGTTGAATACTAGGTCTATCATGATGATAAATGGAAATGCTATGATGGGCTTGTGGTGAGGCCACACAAGAGGAGACTCAAACGCTAAGAGCGACAATGATCATTCTCTGGAAAGGATGTAATGATGTAATGTTAAAGACAAATTAGATAAGTTATTAAAAAAATGGAAATAACAAATTGATACAGACTGATAGTTAGAAGATATGTACACAAATAGAAACTAAAGCACATATCTGAGTTGTGTGTGAAATATGAGTTGAAGATGCAGAGGACATAATGCAAATGGCATTTTGTACCTAGTGATTTTAGTTGAATTTTTTTTGGTTCCTTCGATTGTGTATGATCTTGTTGGATTTTTTGTAACGACTCTGTAACATGTTCTTACACACAAAAAAATAGGAGAAAAGGTTGTCTAAAAGATTTTACCTTGGTCAAAGCCCTGTTTAGCAATCAACCTTGTAAATAGAAAAAAATGCATAAAGGAAAATATGTAAAAAGGTAAACATTTGATTTACCTTGCATAAATCACTCATACCCATGAAGATGCTTTAATTTACTTTAAATCCAAAGAATTGACCTTGGAATGTGATTTAGAATCAAGGATGCCCTCACAAATGCATAGATCTATGAATTCCACTCCTAGACCTTGAATGTAGATATGCTTGATAATATGTAATGTCCCCAATTTTCCCAGCATCAGTGTTTCAAGGATTAGCCTAGATTATTTTGATCCTTGTAGGCTAATTATTGTGGATAGAGGGTCTTCTGAGGTAGTGGCTCAACTTGGGAGGGTCTTATCTTCTCCACAATTCAGTAAGCTACAAGTTGGTCTTTGTTTGGCTCAGATTGGACTTCATTTGGGCTTAGATTTGTGTACTTACTATTTGTGGTAAGTTGGGTGTTGATTGAGATGGACCCTTTCTATTTTTGGAAAGTGCATTTGGTCACATGGAGAAAGAATAGGTATAACTCCTACTTTAGACGACATATTTAAATGATGAGTATTTTGGGAGTTATTATATTTTTAGTGGCCAAATTATTATTAAATTATTAAATGGCTTATTATAAAGTTATAATTTAACTTAAGTTGAGGGTTAAGTCATCATTGGAAGGGGCCATTATTTAATTAATTATTAAACCCAAGTCGCATTATTATAATGATATCTTATTATAATAATGTTTTAAAGGAAGTTGTTAAAAATGAGTTGTGTTGAGTGGAGATCATTTGGGAAACTTTTGCCAACAGAGGATTATAAATATGAGCCCATTTGATGAGAAAGACACACTTGAATACTTATTTTCTTTTGTTGCCTTTGAGGAGTTTCTGAGTTTTCTGATTTCTAAACCCTTGCTGAGGTATAAGGGTTTGAATTTTTGAGAGGTGTATGCACCTATTTTGCTATTGAGATAGAGAAAATTGAGTTTGCTTCTCTACTATGTTTACTATTATTGAGAAGCTGTTTGTGATGTTTGGTCTTCAATATTTGGAGAGAGCATCGAATTACATTGCAGATTTCGTAGAGCATGTTTAAATCTGAATTACATTATTGGAGGTGTGTTTCATGGTGTTAATTCTAAGCAATATGGATGCCATATAGAACTGCTATAACCGTACGGAAGCTACATGATTGTACGACAGTTTGCAAGGCCGTACCTTGTTGTTTGGCATGAAGTTTGGATGGGATTTGGAGATCACACGGTGGCTGCTGAAACTACAAGATGAGAATTGTTAGATTGAAGGAATGTGCGAGCTGTTCATAAACAAGGAACAACCAATATAGCTAGTGTCCATCACATACATGCTATATTTCAACATCTAGAAGTCCATTTTTGTACTAAGTTGCCGAATATGGTACTTTCATTATTGTATGGGACTAAAATAATTATTTTAAAATATGTTGGTTGATATAGCAAGGAAGGAGAATTAAATTTTAATGTTAAATTGCCACTGGTGTTATTTTTTAAAGTCTGGAGAATTTCATTTAAAATTCATGTATGTTGAAAATATTCAAATAATTGCAATTAAATTAGAGTTAGTAGCCAATTTGCAATTGAGAGCCAGTTGGGCTCATCACATAATAGCTTGCAATGAAGGAGAGAGAATGTGAATGGAAGGAAGGATCTTCTTTATTGATTGAGAATTCCTCTACTTGGCCTTCATGGTAGAGAAACTTGCTCCAATTGGAGAAGATTGCCTTTGACTTGAATGATCTTAAAGAATTAGAGACTTGGAGAAACTTGATTTTGGATGCTTGCCTTCAAATATTGAATCCAATTACTCAATTGATCTTGATTGCTTGAAAATATTGATAGCTTGATTGCAAATACTTGAGTAGAGTTATCATATGCAAAATGAGGAGAGATACAAGTTTTTTATACTTACTCCATTATTTTGGGATTCAAAAATGATGTAGGATGACCACAAAATCAAATCTCCCACTAATACCCCGATATCAGGCCCCGAGCCAAATTTGGGCCCCAATCCTCAAGGACAAAACATCATTGGCATTTTGTACCCTAAAGAATGGGCTAGAATTTGAATGGGATGTCAGGATAGGTGAAAATATGTGGAGGGAAGAAAGATAGGTTGCCAGGATCAAGCATAACGAGCATTTAGACCTCAAAATCACCAAAGTGGGGTCTAATAGGTCCTAATAAAGCATCCAATCATGGGTGCTAAATTTTTAGATGGTACAATATAAAATAAATACAAATTCTTGAGAAGATATTTCTTTGAGGAAAAAAATGTTGACTTGGGTGTAACTACAAGTTGTCTTGTGAGCCTCATAAAAGCGTATATAGATCTTAGTTGAATTCCTAACTTCACTTTTCTCCAAATTCCTAAATTATATACATCAAATTATTTGACAATAATCCATGTTATATTTTCACATGTAGGCCTCCATCAAGTTGTCTCTTGACCCTTGTGATGGGTATATTTCCTTATCACACTCTCTTGAACTCTCTAGGTGACAATCCATATTGAGTTCAACACAAAAATACTTACCTGTGTCCAAAGTTAAAACTTTGAAATATTTGTAGTATTCAAAATTTTTAGTAGTGAAAAAGGAACAAAAACCAACAAAAAAATGTTTCTCACACAAAGCAACATTCAAAGTGAGAAGCTAACATGGGAAAATGGAAATTCTTAAGCCTCTAGTGCCACTGACTTCCAAAAGTTAAGACTCATAGAACAAATACATTGTTAGGGAAAAAATAATCATTAATAAAATCTTCATCATGTAAATAATCCCCATCCTCAATACAGACCAAGTTATCTTCATTAGATTGATTTGTGAGTTTTCTTTAAGAGTATCACTAGCTTGACTCATACAGGACCAAATTGTGCGACCCTTTTACTTGTAGTAAAAACATGATTTTTTTGTTTTATTTGTATCTAATCTTTTATTATTTCTCCATGAATATAATAAATTCTACTATTGAGAACCATCTTCTCTATCATATTTTGTTCTCTTTTATTCTACTAAAAGGGTTGAAATCATATCTTATAAGGAACTTATAAAGTTATTTGATCGAACATAAAAAATAACATTATTGTAATTTGAAGGAAAATGGTTTGAGAAGATATCTTTAGCATAGCTCCAATAACTATGTGAACAAAAAAGAACTCTCCATAAATGAGAATGCATATAAATAAAGAAAATAGAAAGAACAAGGGAGCATGATAGAAACAATAGTGGCGAGAATAAGGAATGAGAAAGCACAATAGTTAGGCTATGCATATACAAAACAACAAACAGTAGTGGCAAGAATAAAGGGACATAGATAAGGTCAATAATATAGGGTTTAGATAAACAATATGTCTCAATGAAAAAATAAGACTAAAAATGCTCAACAAAAAATTATTTATGTTTCTATTTTTAAAAATAATAAATAATAATATATAGTCATATATATTATATTATATTAACAAAGATTAGATTAGATTATATTACAATTTACTAAATATTTAGTTTAGGTTAATATTATAATATAATAATTATTCATATATTAATAATTTATTATTGATAAATAATATTTAATTAGAAAAAATGATTAAGACAACAAATAATATAAATATAATATAATAGATATTAAAATTAAACTAATTTACTAAAAATTTAAAATATCATATAATATTATATATAAACATAATATATATTATATATTCTATTATATAGAATATATATTTTATTATAATAAGCACCAAATATTTTGCCCTAGAGCTAGTGAAATGAATTTGTTGAAGCCCATAAGCTAACAAAATAGATTTGTAAACTTTGAAGACGAGCAAAAACAAGTTATGCTAGAGCACACAATATAGGGGTTTAGTTAAATGATATGCCTCAATGAAGAAATAGGGCTAAAAATGTTTCACAAAAAAATATTTATATTTTTATTCTTAAGAATAATAAATTTGTAAAATATGCACACCAATTAAAAAATGAGGCTTATAAGACTACAAAGTTAGAATTATCAAAATCTCAATTTGAACTTTAACACTTCTCTACATGTCAAGGGACAATTAAAGTAGGTAGTAACTAAATTGCTTCAACAAGCTCATTTAAAGTAGACCCATTATCATCTAAAATATCAAGAAAAAACTCTCACAAAAAATATTCATACACTCCTAAAAAAATGTCTAACACAACATATTATTCAATCATTGTAGGAAAAAATAATTTTTACTTTATAAACTTAAAAAATACACTTAGACTTTGAAACAGGAAAATAAATTTTAAAAATATAAAAATACTTATTAATAATTGGTCCACATAAATTTTTTTAATAACTAATTAACCACTAAAAATAAAATATCATTAGAATATATAGTATTACAAGTGCTAATAAAAAAGAGTTAAAATCTAGTGAAGCTTTTACACACCCTACTACTTTTGTGGCCGCTCTTTGACACCAAAACCACTTTGCGTTTTTACATCCATCTTCTTTCGTATGAGAAAGCGCCTGGTCCATCAGGATAGAGTTACCGTTCACAGAAATGGAGCTTTCCTTAATTAGTCCAGTGCAATTCCAGTTGAATGGTGCCCGCACCTCCTTTTCTTCCTCTCTGCAAGTGGTCAAGAGCAGGTACACATTGAAATGCTATTGTGGCGAGCAGGTCAGAATGAGCGCCATTCAAATAATTTGTGACAAGTTGAGAAGGGAAGGATATGTGGATACCGAGGAGGACAGTGGGGATAATAAGCTCAGATTGGGCGCGGGTGAAATATTTCTTCCCAATCCAAATGAGCTCCTGAAAGAAGAAAAGAGGGTAGGGCATTCAATTGAGCCAAAAACAAGAGATGGTCTGCCAACTCTGGCAGAAATGGTGTTACCTGCCGAGGAGCTGAAGAGGCTGACGACCTCTGGACTTGGAATTGCCAACATCAACACCCTCAAGATTGGCAAGGCTGGTGTTACCCAAGGTATCATCCACAACATTCACCAGAGATGGAAGAATTCCGAGGTCATCAGGATCAAATGCGACGACTTAAGCCGCTTCAACATGAGAACCACTCATCATCTCTTGGAGGTTGTTAATCTTCCCCTCCATTTATGCTGTCCGAATTCAGCTCATTCATATCTGCATATTCAAGAGGGAACATTAAAATAATATGTGAAGATTTATGGGATTCAAGTGTGTCATTTTGAGTAGAATTTCAGTTACTATAGTTTATGGGTTATAATTCAAAGAGTCCATTTTTTATTGATTATAAATGGTTCTTTTAACATATATCATATTTGGGTGATGTTTGTATGGCTAAAACATAAATATTTCTCAAAACTAACTCATAACATTTCTAATTAAAGACTCTAATCACAAAATTTCCTCTGCTTAACCTTCTACCTCATTCATTAAACCTTCAACAAGCATTGTAGTTTATGCAACGTTCATAATACAACAAACTTGAGCACATTACGTTATAGGAAAACGTCCGTAAAGGCATTGCCTAAGCAATAGGATTTGAAGCCAGTAAAGTAAACCTAACCTATAATCTACAATTGTCGAAACTTTCCAATATTACAAGAGAAATATCATTTGCTGTTATTTAAACTCTAAATTCAGAGCCAGAAAGTGGGTTAAGGAATAATATCTAGTGAAACTGTTCCTTAGTGATATACTGGACCAAGTATATGTAATATAATTGTAACTTTCAACACATTTGACTATACAACTTTCCACTGAGAAGGTCAGAAAAGTGAAAAGAAAGTTTTATCCACACTTGCAGACTTGCAGTATTTTTAATGGAATGAAGAGTGATAAAATGTTGACGATAAAAAGTTTACGGTGACAACATTTTTTATAACATAAATGAGCTAATTTGCTATGAAGCTCATATTTTGTAATGTTGTACTATCTCTAGATTATGTGTTGTGAGGAGGCGATCCTTTGTAATGGGTTTATTGTATCTTATCAATGTACTTATATAATTTTCTTGTTTGGTTATAATAGGGCTTTATTACATCTCTCTGCAATCAATTTCTCGGAGTTTGAAATCAATAAAAAATAACCTTGAAGATATATAGCAAAATCTCCTCGATTTTTATTCTGGAGTTTTTTTGGCTGTCTGATCATTTCTATGAATGCTTACTAAATGACTCCACAACTTTCAGGGAATAGAATCAAGTGAATCTCAGATTAAAATACTTGTTAATCAGGTTAATTAACAAGAGTCGATTCCACTCTTCTTTAATTTGAACTTTGTAAAATTCAAGAGGTTGACCCTTTCAGAGATCTCACAAAATGGTTTAAAACTTTAAGAGGAATTTAGTGGGAGAAAAAGGATCCAAATGAATAATATATGAATTTAATTCGTGTCAATGATCCACTTTTATGTTACATTTGTTTGCTTTTACAAATAGAGATCTAAATTTGTATAAATAAATAAATTAAAAAAATATAACCCTAGTCAAATGACCAAAGGCTTTATAAATGAGAATTGAGTGATCCTTTGTACCCTTAAATGCACTGTGAAATTATAGACTTTTGGACTTTGTTGAGAGATTTTTCAGTATGACTTTGAAGTGTTTGATTCAGGACCTTGAGAACCTAGCCACATCCAAACTCGCTACAATAAAACAAAAAGCAGTCACGCTTTTGACAGGTTCAATTGATTTGCTCTAGTTATGGATTCCAAAACTTTAAATGCTTTTTTGCTGAATGTATCATAAATCATGCTTTTCCAACACATTTCTTGTCAAAATAAACCACATGCATATAGCTTTCACAAAATCAATTCTATTGGACATATTTGTATAGGAGTCTGTGAGTATTACTATTGACCCATACAGTCTAATAATAGTGCGATTCTTGTGTAAGGACCAGTGATTCCAGTTGTGTCCAATCTTCCACATTAGCTTGAGTGCAAGTTGCTTCAAAAATTCCTGTACTTCCTTTGATGTCTTGGGCTTGATATTTCTCTAGAATGGGTTTAACAAAAAGGGTTTAATTTTTTTTTATAATATGAGAGCTTGTGATCTCTATGGAGATTGATTGTCCACATTTGCTTTCAGAGGCTGTCAATGATATTTCTAGATGTGATTGAGAGGAGGCTCAAAATGCTATTTGTAGAGCATATAATTCAACCTCTTTAGGGTTTGGTAAGAGCATATGGTCTGAGTTCCTTGCAAAAAGGCATTAGGAGATCTTTGAATTCAAAGGCTTCAATGACCAAAGAGAAATTCTACTACAAGATGTACCATCGTTTCAATGTAAAGGGCCTTCTCATAAGAGTTTTCCTCAACCTAAGGCACTGCCCCCAATACCAAATAAAGCTGAGGAATCCAAGAACAAACTTCTAAGGTAAAAGCTATGCTTGACTTGTAGAGTGCCATGGCAACCCAGGGGGCTTGGGAAGAGAGTAGATACACTATATTGAGGGAGTTTTTGACGATGATTTTGAGGAAGGGGAGTTTGAACTTGAGGATGTTGTAGATATGGTTAAACATGAGAGGTAGGGAGGAGAGCATTCAAATGGTACTCTTGCAACACTTTTAGGAGCCCTAGGTATCACACTCTTCGAGTTAGAGGAGTCTTAGAAGGGCGTAGGGTGATAGTTTTGATTGATAGTGGGGCCACCCACAATTTCATTGACAAGGGATTGGTGGTTGTCATGGGTTTGAGGACAAAATGTTTTTAGGTATCTAATATTACAGTTGAGGATGAGTTTACTATTCTATCATTTATACAACCAAGGATTCAACAACTTGATTTGGTCCTAGTAAGGTCTTGAACAAAATTCCTTTGGGTTTACCACTTGATAGGGGATTTTTAGCATGTGATTGAGTTAGAGGAAGGCACAAAACTGGTCATTAGTACACCTTATTGTCGCAATAGGGGGACGAGGAGGAGATTGAGAAGGTGATTAAGGAGTTGTTGGATGTGGGACACATATGACCTAGCTCTAGCCCATTGGCTTCTGTTGTAGTGTTTGTCAAGAAAAAAATAGTATTTCACCGAAGATCGACGAGTTGATAGATGGGGGCTTCTTGTTGCGGCGAACTTCTCCAAGATTGATCTACGATCATCAAATAGAAGTTAGATATGAGGATGTGCACAAAACAACATTTAGTTGTCATAATGGGTATTATGAATTTTTGGTCATTCCATTGGGGTTGGCTAATGCACTTGCCACATTTCAGTCATCTATTAATTAGGTATTTATTTTATAGTTTGAGGAAATTTGTGCTAGTTTTCTTTGATGACATCTTGATTTGCAAAAGGCATAGGAGTATCACTTGAGGCACATAGATGAGATGCTTGGCATATTAGAAAAGTCTTCATTCTACACCAAAGCATCCAAATGTGGGTTTGGTTTCACTGAGATATTATACTTGGGGCTTAAGATTAGTGCCCAAGGGATTAGCGTGAATGAGGAAAAGATGAAGGCAATAAGGTATTGGCCTAGACCTTGGACTTTGTCACATTTGAGAGGGTTTGTAGGACTTTGTAGCTATTATAAGAGGTTTGTCACAGGGTTTTCATAGCTTGCAGCCTCATTGAAAGATTTGACAAAGAAGGGGGTTTACTCTTGGAGCATTTTGGTATAAAGAGTATTTGATAAGCTTGAGGAGGTAACGAATTCATGTGCTATTTTGGCTATCCCATATTTTTCCCTTTATTTTGTTTTCTAGAGTGATGCTTTAGTAGAGGGAATTTGAGTAGTTTTGATGCAAATTAGAATTCCAATAGCATTTGAGAGTAGGATGCTCAAAGAGTTGGAGAGGAGCTTCTCTATTTATGACAAAGAGATGCTGGCCATCTTGCATGTGCTAGCCAAGTTCATAGAATATTAAGTTTGTGGTAAAAACGAATCTCAATAGGTTGAAATTTTTCCTCAATCAAAAAGTTTTTTATCATAATCAACAAAAACAGGCAAGTAAGCTACAAGCCTATGATTTCGACATCAAGTATGTTAAGGGAAAGAATAATGTGGTGGCTGATGCACTATCTAGGAAGCCTTTTTTTATAATGTCTGATATATCTGCTGATTGGAAGGTTTCTATAAGAGTTGAATATGCCAAGAATGCATTTTCTATTAATATCTTTGACAAAAAGCTACAAGATGATAGATATAAGGTGGTTGACAAGCTCATTCTTTATAAGGACTAGGTGTGTCTTGTTCTAGAATCAAGAGCAAAGGAAATTTTTTTGAGGGCATGCCATGGCACACTCTTAGCTGGTCATTGTGGGTACTACAAGACATATAAGCAAGTAAGAGAGCATTTTTCATGGAAAGGTCTCAAGGGAAATGTTTTAAGACATGTTAAGGAGTGTTTGGTTTGCCAACAAAATAAAGTTGAGCATGTATATAGTTCTGGTTTGATACAACCTTTACTCATCCCAAATTAGAAATGGGAGAGAATTTCCATGGATTTTGTAATGGGTTCTTTAAAGATAGAGAGTTAGGATTGCATCTTTGTGGTTGTGGATAGACTTACTAAGTATGCCCACTTTTATGTCATACCTTCAAAGTTCAAGGCTCCACAAGTGGTTGATATCTTCTTGAAAAGATATTTAGGCTACATGAGCTACCAAAAGACATTGTGAGTGATAGGGACAATAGACTTATCAACTTGTTTTGACAAGAACTCTGTTGATTGATGGGAACAAAATTGACTCCTAGCACTAGCTATCACCCTCAAATGGATGAGAAAATATATATTGTGAACAAATAGATAGAGGGTGTTTGCGACACTATGTTATAGGGCAGCAAACAACATGTTTTAAGTGGCTCCATCTTGGGGAGTATTGTGTCATGCCTTGCCTAGGGTTAATATGAAGCCAATCTAGTGTTTAAATGCCAATGATAAAGCATGATTACTAGATGACATTGGGCCGACTCCCTTTGGATTATGAGAATGAAAAGAAAACCCTATGCTAGCCAACCCCATTATTATTTCCAAAACAAAAGGCATATAAAAGACTAGAGTGGCAATCTACAAATAGCTGTTAACCAAAAAACTTAGTGAACAAAACACTAACTATAGCAATTATTAATAACTTTCAGGTCGATCTAGAATAAAATAAGAAATGTTTTAACTATTAACATTTTAAAGGGAGCCAACCTGCCTATATGAAGAGTGCTAGCCTTGAAAATAAGAAAATAAAATTAAATATGCTTAAACAAGGCCGACCCTCTTGAAAAGGTCACCTCTTTTGGGCGAAGGGGCGTTCAGAAGCTAGATATACAAATTGTGTGGTTCAAGGGAGAAAGTTCACATCTATGGAGGAGCTGAGCAAATCAGTCAAAAAGAAGAAACGACAGGATGGAATAAGAGTCAGAAATTCCTATGTGTCTCTACATACAACCCATGCTTAACAAGGGTGGTCAAATCTATAAAAGGAAGATCAAACCATTTGGGCAGAAAAACATTAAATGAATAAACAATCATTCTCAAATCAGATCAAATGGACTACAGAAGCAATCAGATATACAACAGGGCAATCTGTGTGATAACCTTTTAATTTTTTGTGGTATGAAGTAGTTAGGCTTATGTATTTATGTTGATTATACACACACATTCACGCTAGATTATATGCAGAGAATGAATGCCTGGATTTAAATATCTATGCATTTATCAATATTAATTTCTCTAATAACTTTCTTGTGTGATCTTGTGTAGGGAAGGAAGGGAGTGCAAGAAGGGGGAACAACGGGAGATTCCTCACTAGGTATGCCACCTCATAAAGATGGTTAAGGACGATGAGGCCAAAAAGGACAAGGTCCTATTCTTGGTACCATGAGGCCAAGGAGGATAAGGTCCTGCTCTTGGGCCTAGGGTTGAGGGTCCTTTAAAATGCACCCTATTGCAGTCTCCCCTACCAACCCCATATTGATTGATTGTTGAAGTGAACTAGAGGGGATCTACAATCATAAGAGGTAAAGAGGTTGACATGATTGAGGAGAATGGCGTACAACCCTCACTAGGTAATGCTTTTCTTGGGCCTAGGGTAGAGGATATTTGGGGCATCCCATCATGTCTTCCATTACAACCCTCGCTATTGTTGAACTCCCACATAATCTTTTAGATTTGTTGTGTAAATTTATATTTTCCAACCGTAAAATTGGATGTATTTCACAAGTTATATCTACATTGTTATCTAACTTGGTTTTAAGGGTTCCTAAACAAATGTATCCTATCTTATTCTTAAGTAAGGATTATATCTCTAACTATATTATGCTCTTTATGCTGTTAGGATCTGTGAATTTAGGGCAAAGTACAAGGTAATCCAAAAAAGGGACATTACATATTAACACAATGCTACTCATCGTATGTCTATAGGTATGGCTCCTTTCAAAGCACATTATGGTTATGACATAATTTCATTTATGGATTTCATGCTTACAGATGGTAGAGTCCCCAAAGCAAGAAATTTGGTGCAACAAGGTTTAGATATTGTGAATGCACTTAAGGACAACCTACAATAGGCCCAAAATCAGCAAAAGATGTATATTGATCGTCATCATTTGGAGAGGTCTTTTGAGGTTGGGAAGATGGTTTTCGTGAGATTATAGCTCGATAAACAATTTCTCTTAAAGGGATTGGTTAAAAAATGCTCAAACCACAATTTTATCGACCCTAGAAGATCATAGGGAGGATAGTTGAGGTTGCATATGATCTGGAACAGCCACAAAACAACATGATTCATAACATTTTTCATGTTTCATGTCTTGACAAGCCTCTTGGATAACAATTCACACCCTCAAAAGTTGCCACCACTTGATGAATGAAAATAAATTTTGATGCTTGAAGCTATCAACGATATAAGAGAGAAGCTATGAAGCAAGGTTATTCCAAAGTACTTGGTGAAGTGGAAATATGTTCCACTTAAGGATGCCACATGGGGAGGAGTGGAGATTTTTGAGCATCCAAGTCTCAATTTGCTTGGGGACAAGCAAATTTGGGGAGGGAGAGCTGTTTGCGAGTAGCCATTAAGAAAGCTCTAGCCTTGGAAAACTTAGTTTACAAGAAATAACTACCTTTACTTTGTACATTAAGAAGACCCATGATAAAATCTATGGATATATTTTTCCACTTTTAGTTTGGGATAGGCAAAGGGTTGCAACAAAATAATTGAAAGAAAATGCTAGATTTTATTTTGTTGGCAAGTGATGCATTCTTTAATTTGCTTGAGAATGTGCTCCTTTAGTCACTTCCAAGAGAACCTCTCCCTAATTTGTTGATACATTCTATAATATTTGGCATGCGTTGTGAAGATTGCCTCATTGGATACTCTCAAAATCTTTTTCATTTTGGATTTTGGATTTAGGAAGATCCTACCCTTAAAATGAATTAGGCATTCCCGTATTGGAAACTTATCATTTTTTCACTATCTCATCAAGGAGGTTAATAACAAATGCATTCTTAACATACTCAGGTGATATTATCTTTTCGATTAGCAAACATAATGTGAATAGAACATAAAGTAGGTTTCTGAGAAAGTGTATCAGGTGCAACATTCTTTTTACTTTTAACATATTTATATCAAAATCATAAGATTGAGATTTACTTACTGACTATTGTGTTGTAGCATTCAAATCCCTTTGATCAAGCAAGAACTTAAAACTATTGTGATTGTTTTTTATAGCAAACCTACCCAAACAAGGTATTGTTTGAATTTGGACAAGAGGAGCATGATAACCAACAATCTCCTTGTCATAGATAGAAACCTCTTTTTTAACCCTTTTGACTTTTGAATGTTATAGGATGACCATTTTGCATCAAGACTGCGTCAATCTCTTCCCTTGAAGCATCACATTTTGAAAAAAAGGGAAAGTGAGGAGTTGGGAATAGCCAAAATGGATGAGAACTGATTACATCTTTGAGCTTATCAAAAGCTTGTTTTGTTGACTTAAACCATGCAAAAGTTCCTTTCTTTGTCAAAATTTCATTTGCATTGCTAATCTTGAGAAACTTCCTATAAACCTTTTGTAATAGTTGCAAAAGGCCAAAGAAACCCCTTAATTGTGTCAATGTCTTCAAAGGGGGCCAATCTAGTATGACCTATATTTTTTGTTACTTGGACACTTTTAGTGTTGATTATGTGCCCAGAGTATAATATTTCTATCATTCCAAACTTACATTTTGATTCTTTAGTGAATAAATTTTAATATTCTAAAATGCCGACTACCTCATCAAGATGCCTTAAGTGATTCTCGTCTCATTTTAAATAAGAATATCAACAAAAATCACTAGCAATTTTTTTTTTTATTGCAAGATTGGAAGGTGGCATTTGTCAAGCCAAAAGGCATGACCAAAAACTCATTGTGCCCATAATGATATCTGAAAGCCATTTTAAGTACATCCTCCTCTCTTACCTTGATGTGACAATATCTGGAGTGAAGATCAATCTTGAAGAAGTAGATTGCTCCTTATACCTCGTCTATCAATTCATTAATCTAGGAATGGGATACCTATTTTTTATTGTCTTATTGAGAGCCCTCTAATTAATTCACTCTCATTGTGCCATCCTTTTTCACCAAGACCATTGATGATGCAAGGGGCTAGAGCTCAATTGATTTTCACCCATGTCTAAGACTTCCTTAATTGCTTTATCTATCTCTTCCTTTTTCTTTGATGATGACAATTGAGAGTAGTGATGATGAGTTTGGACCCATCTCATGCTCTATAATATGCTGAAAACATTTTTTGGTGGTAATCTTGGAGGTATATCATTGAAAATCTTGCCATGTTTGTCCAAACTAGACTAAATGGCAACATGATAATAATTCTCTCCTATAGCAGATGTTGTAGTTACCACCAAACAATGCATTGCCCAAGCTATTTGTCTTTTGTGAAATGATCATCCCATCATCTTGGTTGAGACGACCCTTGGAGTTCCATCTACAATACCTTGAAGAGCTACTTTCTTACCCTCTAACTTGAATTTCAATTCCATCACTTGATATTTTGGTGCGAACTCCCCAAGTTAATGTAAGCATTGTGCCCCTAAAATTGTTTTTGTCTCACCAAGATTAGCCATGTAGAAATAATTATGCACTTGGTGTCTAGTCAAAGTAATGTCAAGCCTTTGTATCCTTTTGTTACATGCAATAGTGAAATCATCCGCCACTATGTTGAACCCTTCAAAGTCCTTTGATTACAAACCTCTGTCATTTGCTACATCCTTATAAACAAAACTACGTGGCCTCACTATCAATCAAACACTATAATTTTTACCCATGTAAAACTCCACGAACTTGGATAGGATGGTAAGTTGGAGCACCTAAAGATGTGGCAAGGGTACCTCTAGAACTTTCTTCTTCTTCTTCCTTCCCTTTTGACTATTCTTCCTAATTCTTTGGCTTAGGATACTCCACTTCTTAAAAAAAACCATTACCTCGTTGTAATGTAGTCCTTGTCTAAGGCATCGATAACTAGGATCCTATGACTCTTGCAAGTGAAACACTATCGTTTCCTTCTTAGCTCATTCCTAGATACCTCTTCTTTGCTTCTTCCTTGTGGTATGTCCTAGATGGGTAACTCCCTTTTGAAATAGTTTCTTTAGTTACCCCAAGGTTGGTGCATTCAATTTAAATTTGTTTCTGGGCATCGAGTTTTCCAAAGTTAGAGCTTTTAATGGCTTTTTGAAAAGACGGTTGATCAAAGGTCTTCACCGTTCCTTTGAGAGGTTTAGTCAAACCCTCCATGACAAGAACAATGAACTTATTTCAAAAATATTGGGAACCATGATGATAAGTCTTTGGAAATTTTCTATATAATTGTTTATAGTGTCATTTGTGAAGACCTTTAGGTCTGTATGATCTGGATCTCTGCTTTTCTTGAACTATAAATTCCAAAAGCAAACTGCTTACACAATACAGATTCGTGAAAAGTAACATCTACTTATACTAAACTTCAAATTTCTTATAGATCATTCAAACATTCAACAAGATTTACATAGATTCACTAGAAGCTACAAATTCGGGAATTGATTTATTCATAGAAAATTGACATAAATCTCTTAAAGGCAGTAATTGGGCTTATAGGATATAGTCTCTTAACATTAGCAGATTGAGCCTATAGATTTCATAGAACTCAATATAGAGTTCAAACTACAACAAAAGAGGTGGTTTGTGGGGGTTTTGTCCCTTAACCTAGACTTGCTCAACAACAACAATATTTAGCATCAGAGGTGATCTCTTGGGGGTTTCATCCCATGACCCAAATCGTGCACAAAGGCAAACCAAAATATTCAACACAACTAAAACATAGCAGAGTCTTCTATATATACCTACTTGGGGGGGTTCATTAACTTGCCGTGCAAGGCAAGTAAACAATATGATTTGGCCCCTTTCTAAAAGTTGGTAGAAGATACAAAACAAAATAAAACAAAAGAAAAATTTGATTTTCTGCAATAAGACAAAATTGCATTGTTGGAAACAATGTGATTTTTCTCAGATCTTTTTGCAAGAAGACAAAATTGCACAGTTGGTAGCAATCTGATTTTTCTCTGACCTTTCTGCAAGAAGACAAAATTGCACAGCTGGCAACAATCTGATTTTTCTCTGATCTTTCTACAAGACAAAACTTGCATAGTTGGCAGCTAGCACTACCATCCAGGCCGATTGGCCTCAAGTTCATGGGTTCATCACAGTCTTCCTGTCCCTTAATTGCTCGACCTCAAGCAATTTTAGGTTGTGGTGTTCAAAGATTTCAATTCCTTCCCAGTTTGCATCTTTTGGTGATAGTCCCTTCCACTTGATTAAGAATTTTGGAATAGCTTTGTTACGTAATCTCCTCCCTTACATCCAGATTAGACTCAGGTTCAAGGATCAATTTTCCTTCATAGTCCAACGAAGGGAGCTCCATGGACGGGTTGATTTTCTATCCGAGGGCTTTCTTTAAGCATGAAACATGGAAAGTATTGTGAATCCTACTGTCGGGTGGTAATTCCAACTCATAAGCAACCTGTCTCACCTTTTTAATCACCTGGTAAGGACCATAAAAACGTGGTTTTAGCTTCTCTTTTATGCTTCCCTTCATTGACGATTGTCTAAAAGGCTATAACCTCGGAAACACCACATCACCCTCTTCAAATGCTCTTTTTGTTTGATGTCTATCTGCATATGACTTCTGCTGACTTTGGGCTTGTTGCAAGTTCTCTTTGAAGGCTTCTAGAATATCCTTGCTCTGCTGAATCAAATCTGTAGCACTAGTTAAACCATTATTAGTGAGAATCAAATCCACAAAGGAAGTTGCATCATAGCCGTACAATGCTTTAAAGGAGGGCATCCCAATCAACATATGAAAAGTTGTATTAGAGCAGTATTCCCTAAGATTGTTGTCCTCAAGCAAATACATGTGTGGACTTTGCAATGACTCCAAATACACCAATCAATGCCTGGATCCCAAATTAATCTAGAACCTCGGTATGTCTTCCCATGTATATCTCCTTTAAACTTCCGTTGCTTCACTCTAATAAAAATATCACTATACCTTGAATTGTGAAACAACACATCATGATCCCAATGAAGTACTGTACCAAACATACAAATGCCAGGATCCTGAACTATTCTACCTCCAAAACTGAAAGTGAGGAGATAGATGTATCTCACCATACCACCAACACCAAATGTTATCTGCACTTATATGCCGGTTTGAATACTGGGATCCCATATCAATCATAGTAATATGGTTCCACCAATTTGCTGGGCCATGAAGGATATAGCTGTCATCAATTTGCAACAACCAGAGAAGCACTCCATCCATAATGCGAATCCCTGGATCCCAAGTCATTGCACTATGACACTCCCTCAAATGGAAGAGATAGTTGTCTCTCATCATGTTGTTGATGCCAACTATCCATTTGAGTGAATCCGTAATGGTGTAAGAAATGCCTCTAATGTCATGTGTTGCCCGACCCTTGTCACTGTGCCAATATCCAACATTGGAGTAATGATCCCAATCATTCTAATCTATAACAACAACTGCTGTCATCAAATTACAGTCTGAAAATTCAAAATTTCATAACCAACAATGTAGGATAGCCTCGTAATAACAATGATTGAATTGGAACCCAACAAGTTTTGGCTGGAATACTTATACTCTCATGACCATCTCCATAAATTGGAGCATAGATCTGCTAGAACTCACCATTTCCAAGCATATACCAACCCCAAAGCAAGTGACTCCATAACATGCGTCTCAAATCCTAATATTAGGATTGCTTCATACTCCACTAGGGAATCACCAACATGATGGGGTTGTGTCTCAACACCTTTGATTTCCTTGAGCTCTTCATACATAGCTAAAGGTCTAATCAAATGTGAGTCACCCATGTCTCCATCTCTACATGTAGGCATAACCGTAGTGGCTGATCCCCAAGGTGTGTGCTCAGCTACCCCATCCATGTCCATGAGAGCCTTCAAATGGCTCTCCAACAGTGACTCATGATCTCCATGATACAAGTAGTGTGTATACTAAGTAATTTCAGAATCATACCTGTTCTCAAGCCCAAGCAAATCTGAAAGCTCCCCGTGTTGGTCCATCATAAGGGATTCTCCCTTCAAACCATGAGTACCACTCTCATCCTCAAATGTTGTGGTAGCCATAGAAGACTAGATTTCTACCGTGGATGACGATGCTTGAGCCAAGCTCAATTCTTCACAAAGCTCACAAATCTGAGTTTTTGATTCTTGAAGGGCCATTTGAATGTTCTTCAAAGTATCCTGGGTAATATTAAGCTCATTAGTAAGCTTATCTACCTCTTCTTCTTTCCCTTTTAGCGCATCAAGAGAGATCGCACCAAGCATGAAAAGGTGATTTCTATCAGAAAGTAGTTGTAGGTAATTAGTCTTTGTTACCACTAACACTTCTCTAAGTGCCTGTAAATCTAAAACGGATAGTTCTCAACCAAGGTCAATGTGTATCCCTAGAGACCTCCAACACAATTTCTCCATCAGTATATGGATGTCATTAAAATGTTTAATAGCTGCAAAAATTTGGTCTTCATTTACCTTCAAGTGTCCTGCCAAATGATGGGATTCCTGAGACCTATCAACCCCATACATATTTTCTAATTTATGATCAGCATCATGCAACACTAAATCCGATTTGTTTTTGAGGTTAATATCAACATCATCTATGCTATCAATGCCATCTTTCATACACAATTGTATAGGTGGAGTTAGAACAGCACTATGGTCAAATGTAGATCCATCTCAAATAAGATCCATGTCATGTGTAGGATCTATCTCACTCGGACCAACATAAGCATCAACACCCATATAATATGTGTAGTCATCATCATTGGCTGATTGGAAAACATCTTCACATATGCTTTCAGCATACCTATCATATGTACTAGTATTATCAACCTCGTAGGATAGCTCTACCTCCAAGCTTCCTACCAAGAAACTTGTTCAATCATTACCTGAAATAACATCTTTTCCATGACTGAAAATTGCACTGTCAAGTGATGATTGCTCCTCAGATGGGATTGCAATAGATGACTGATTTTCTGATATGGTAACCTCCATGACGGCGTCTCCTTCAATCTTCATGTACTCTTCATCTATAGTTTCAGTAAGTGACTCTCCTATGTTCTTGTCCTCATAGGGCTGAAGTGAAGTAGTGGCTTTGTTTCCTTTAGAGTTTAGAGTCCAACTTCCCATGCATATTGACTGATTTTTATTTTCTCCAAGATCACCTATAGGCTGCAAGTCACAAACGAGTGCTTCTTCTTCCTTCACTAACCCTTCTTCAAGGGTACTTTCTTATTTTTCTCTCTTTATTCTTCCCAGACCCTTTATCTTATTGGACATTAATAATTTATCTTATCTTATCTTATCTTATCTTATCTTCTGATGTAATTCACCACACTCGTTTTACTAGGTCTTGAGATTACAACCACACTTAAGAACTCATCAAAGGGAATCTTTTTTATAAACCCCTTACACATGCTTTGGTACTCTTCAAAGAGTTGGGTAGCTTCTTGTTCCACTATCGCAAATCCTTCCTTAACATCCTCTTGTATCTTTGTCTCAATTGTACTCTTCACTATTTGAAGTCCCATTATCTTGGGTTCTCCCTCTTTCAAGAACGATTCTTTTGGCTTTTGCTCTTTAAGCCAAATTTCTCCATAAGTGTAAACTCCCTCTTGACTAAACATATTTTGACCTTCTTTTGATTCTGATTGTGTTCTTGATTGAAGATCTATTTCCTTTTTCCTTTTTCTTACGTAGTACTTATTAAAAGATTCAGTAGCCTTGACCTTCTCTAGTTTATTTGAGTATTCATCAAAGACTGTGATAACCTCCATATGCATAGGTATATCAGACTTAAATATTCTTGAAATGTTAGAAGATTTTTCATCTTTTAATGTCTATCATACCATCCAACAATTTTAGAGGCCACAATTTCATTATCCCTTTCTTCCATCTCTGTAATCATCTTTAACATCCCACAGGTTGGCTGGATTTTGGCTTTGATACCATTGTAAAGACCTTTAGGTCTATATGATCTGAATCTCTACTTTTCTTAAACTATAAAATTGAAAAACAAATTGCTTACACAATTTTTTTTCAAGAAAAGAAACATTCACTTAGACTGAGCTCCAAATTTCTTATAGATCATTCAAACATTAGACAATGCTTACACACATTCACTTGAAGCTACAAATTTTGGAATTGATTTATCCATAGAAAACTGACATAAATCTCTTAACAACAGCAGTTGGGCTTATAGAACATATAGTCTCTTAACAACAGTAGCTTGAGCCAACAAATTTTACAGAACTTAGTATAGAGTTCGAACTGCAACAACAAAGGTGATTTGTGGGGGTTTCGACCCTTCACCCAGACATGCTCAACAACAACAACAATAGGGTTGCAAGCAGAGTGGGTTTAACCATGGAGGAAACTCTATAGTTAAGCGCGCTCAAGTTGGAGTAGTACTGGGATGGGTGACCTCCCGGGAAGTTCTGGTGCTTCACCTCTGTGAGCATCACCTAGATCCAATGAGTGCTAAGTGTTCCATTCATTCTCATGAGAGATGGGTTCGTGTGAACCACTACTCATGAAACATGGGTCAATGAGTTTGACTCAAAACACTACATAGTTGAATCCTGATAGCAATATCACAATTTGACTTGCTGTGGAAAATATCTCCTACTTATCAATTGATGAGCTTAAGGGGCTTTCTAATGAGTGGTTCATAAGGCACAATGCTTGGTGAAGGTTTTGCAAATGGGGTTGCAAGCAGAGTGGGTTTAACCATGGAGGAAACTCCGTAGTTAAGCGCGCTCAAGCTGGAGTAGTACTGGGATGGGTGACCTCTCGGGAAGTCCCGGTGCTTCACCTCCGTGAGCATCACCTAGATCCAATGAATGCTAAGTGTTCCATTCATTCTCATCAGAGATGGGTTCGTGTGAACCACTACTCATGAAACATGGGTCAATGAGTTTGACTCAAAACACTGCACAGTTGAATCCTGATAGCAATATCACAACAACAACAATATTCAACATCATAGGTGATCTCTTGGGGGTTCTGTCCCATGACTCAAATCGTGCACAAAGGCAAACCGAAATATTCAGCACAACAAAAATCATAGCAGAGTCTTCTATATATACCTACTTGGGATAGTTCATTAACTTGCCATGCAAGGCAAGTAAACAGTCCGATTTGGCCCCTTTCTAGAAGTTGGCAAAAGATACGAAACAAAAATCTGATTTTACACAAGAAGACAAAATTGCATTGTTGGTAGCAATCTGATTTTTCTCGGATCTTTCTGCAAGACAAAATTGCATAGTTGGCAGCAATCTGATTTTTCTTTGATCTTTCTACAAGAAGACAAAATTGCACAGTTGGCAACAATTTGATTTTTCTCTGATCTTTCTGCAAGAAGACAAAACTTGCACAGTTGGCAGCCAACATCGTCGTCCAGGCCAAGTGGCCTCAAATTTGAAGGTTCATTACATTATTTTGCCTCAATTGAGAAAACATTGGATCTTTGAATCTTTCCCGTCAAATCTTGCAATCAATGTTTGGCTGAAATCATCATCTGTGTTAATCAAGTTGTGCCCTAGGTAAGCATGCTACCACAATTCGTGTGCTGTCTTCCAAATGTAGGGTAGCAAATTTAGTAACCTCTTTCTTATTTATTGGATTTAGTGAAAATCATGTATCCGATTTTTCTATCCATGCACAAGTTGTACATTTATGTGAACTAATAAGAAAATAATGGTTAACTTACCTAATCTACATTGTAAAACTCTGTAGAGCTGATTGGCATTTGGTTTCTTTTTATTCATTTGTCCACTTCCCCTCTTCAAGCTATAGAAATTTGTGAAAGGCATGGCTGTGTGAAATTCTGGTCCAAGAGTCCTATACTCAAAGTGGGCTGCAAAATTATCCCCATTATGAACTTATTTCTTTTTTGAGTAGCTCTTCTTCCCTTTGTAGAAATTTAGGCTGGAAAGGACTAGGTGAAACCTGGTGGTACCCTAAATTTTGAGAGTCCAAATCCATTATCAATAAGCAAGTTTCTCCATACTAAAAAAATCAAAGGAAGGAAGCTTTATGACACAAATAAATAGAACTAACTAATCGAAGGCTTCAGAAAATGCTGGAATTTCGACCTGCTGCAAAGATGATGCCGACAGAGCCTGAAGATGGTCACACTTTAAAAATCTAAAAACGACCTAGTTTGGGAAGTTAAATTTCTTATCCCAAGTAAAAATCTTAGCTTTCCACGAGGTGTTTTGGTTTTTCGACTAGACCCAAATCCGAAAGTTAGGTAGTTATTTTTTAGTTAGTTTATTATTTTTCAAAATAATTTGTAATAAGGGTCGTGTCTTTTCACCTTAAAGAGGTGTGAAAGCCACTCAAACACATATATATACATAATGTAAAATGTAGAGAGAGGGACATATTCGAATAAGCAATTAGAAGAAGAATATTTGTAAGGGAAGATGTAAATATTAAAGCACGACTTTAATATAAATTTCAATATTATATTTTAATAATAAATAAAAGGTCCTTTTTTCAAGGCAAAGAGATTGCAATTAAAATGTGGATTTGTCCTTTGTGATTAATAAATAGATTATTGAATTATTCTGACAGAGTTTTATTTTTGCATTGGATATTTTCCTGCATTCTTTGTTCGACAATCAGGATAGAGTGAAATATATATGTGTTTCCTTATCTCTATCTAATTGGACTTCCAGCCGGAGAAGTTAAATTCCTTTTGGACTAAAGGAAAATTGCATATAAGATTTGTCTTTTGTAGAGCTTAGGAGTAATTGATGATATTTTTATAAATATTGTCTCATAAAGTTGTACATAATAATCCTTGTTATAGTTGACTCTATCGCCCAGATAAACAAAGGCACTGGTCATTTAAAATCATTGGAATATAATTATTGGAGTTATTAATTGAAGGCATAAATCTATATACTTCCTTCTTGCAAGTATCTAATCAATTATTGATAAACCTTACACAAACATTCAAATCATTTCAAGTAATTGCATAACTTTATATTGATCGAGTTTGAGGATTTTTGCCAACCGAAGAACTCACCAAGTCTAAATTCGCTATAGAAAAGCCTTGAATAAAGTGATCAGGTTCGAGGTGAAGGTTTACCCGCCTAGGTGTAGTGAAGCCTAAAGTGCAGTGGAATTTGGATTATTCCCGTTCGTTGGCCAGAACTGATTTGGAATCCTATTGGAGAATTGGCAGGCTCTTGGATTTTCAATCTGCGGTTTTGGGAACCAACAGATTGGCGATTCTGTTGGGGAGTTGTTGTGACAACATTTTTCAGAATTTCTGGTGATCAGAGAGTTAGACTCTACTGGAGACAGAACTTGGAATCAGTTGTATGATTTTGTCCTTCTTATGAAGAAGGTGGTGAATCTATTCAATAAGAGTTCAGTTGGTAACTCCACTGAGGGAGAAGACTTAGAAGGAAATGGTAGATAGCTTTTTCAAGTGTATCAATCATTTCAAAGAAAGCCTTTTATTCCAGATGGCATCAGGCCATTGGATTTTAGCAATTTTGATTATGAACCTAGCAAGTTATCCCCACAACTTTCAAAACTTGTACCAAAGTTCCATGGAGAATGGGATGAATCAACACTTCGGCATTTGGATGAGTTTTATACATTTATAGAGGATTATGAAATTTGTGCAGAGGATCAAGTAATGAAGTTATTTGTCAGGATATTAGAAGTCAATGTGAGACAAGCATATGAATCATTACCTACACAAAGTATTCCATCTTGGAAAGAATTTGAACAATGGTTTCTATATGAATTCCATGATGCAAGCAATGAAGATAACATGTGTTATGGACAATGTGAAGACCAAAGCTACAACATGGAGGAGGATCTTAGCATGTCTCCACTTGATGCCTTTTTCATTTGGAAAGGTATGAAGGTGAATCTATGATACATTTGTTCATGAGGATGTGTGATATTTATTAGGAGATACCTTCAGAGGTCAAACCTTCATCTCATGAAATATGCAATAAAATATATGAATTAGGGATTATGTAGTTTTCTAAAGTATATATAAGATGAAATAAAGGCAGAAGATAATGAATACAACATGAGACATACAAGAGATGAGGCCCTGGATTTTGATGAAGAAGAAAGTTTGAATCAGATGGAATAAGATCGCGTCCAACATGAGACTTGTATGGAAATGGATATAAAATATTATGAACAATAAGAAACCTATATGGAGGAAGAATCTTATATATCCCCTCTGAATGAATTTCCCAATTTGGAAAGACAAGAGGGTGAGTCCACATCCTGTTTGTTCATAAGGATGTTGGGTTTCTATTTGGAGATACCATCAAATATCGCACCTTCAAGCAGGGACTTTCTAAGAAGGCTTTATGATTTGGGGGTCTCTTTAGATGACCTTGATTTGAAGCTCCTTTTTCAGAAAGTAAAAGAATATAGTGAATGCAACGTGAAACATTCAAATGATGTTTCAGATCCAAATATAGAAGAAATTTTGGACTAGGTTGGAGAAGAAACTACCCATGATAAGACAACAAATATCAGTGAATGTGAAAATGAGGAAGAGGATTATCTCAGTGTGGAAGAGATTTCAGCCTTGTTAGACATAGAATATCATAAACATATTGAGAGAAATGGTCCAAATTTTTTCTCAATCCACCACAGTAGACAAGTTAATGAATCAATACATATTCAGGGCGTACTAAATGAAGGATATGATAATTTCCAAGAATCAAATAGTGGAGATGAAATAGAATTGCATACGGTGTATGAACAGGAGGAAGTTTCAGGAGATAATGTCAATGAAGATATTAGTCTTGTCGATGAAACACTTGATGATCCAAATGAAAGCTCTCAGGAAAGCATGTCTAAATTCTCTATGTTCCTGAATCCATTGTTTGAAGAGGAAGAAGAAGAAGATATGTCTGAGTTCTCTATGTTCTTGAATCCATTATTTGAAGAGAATTTTCTATGCGATCAAGTCCATCAACATCACGATGAAGATAGAAAACCTAATGATTCTTTTGAAGATGATGAAATTCAAGATATGTGTGGAGAGGGGTATTCAGAAGGTGAAACATGCATTAGTTCATCATATGAGCAGAAGTGTATCAAACTTGTGAGGATGAGATGGAATCAAATAGGCATAATGAGGAGAATGTGTTAAAGAATAGTTCTGAAAATTTTCCAAGTGTTCTATTTGATCAGATTCTTGATAAAAGTGAAGTAATATTTCCTGAATATGAGCTATCTTCAAAAAATTCTTGTGAGGAAAAATATATTGAGTATGGAGCAAATTATGTGCAAGAAGACATAACTGATCAAATACATAGGGATTCTCCATTCACCAAAGACCACAGTGATGAAGCAATAAATATTGTCCATAGGATGATGCATCTAATACAGAAAAGGATAAGATGTTGGGGCTAAAAAATTATGGAATTTATTTCTTTTCAAATACTCTTACTGATAAAGAAAGGACCAATTCTGATCCTAAGCAAGTGATAAAGGGAAAGCATACCATGATCAGAAAGAATGAGTTGTTACATGATCAGAATCAAGTGTTCGATAGAGGAAAGGATCAATGTTCACTTTTGTGGGGCTTGGGGCCACCCGATTTTACTTTGCATCAGATTAAGTATGGATACTTGGTCTGCTTCTCTAGAGATAGCTGGAATCTCACTATGCTCACAGAGAGCATACGTCCCCAGAAAGAGCCACTAGGTGTACCCTAAATTTTGGGAGTCCAAATCCATTATCAATAAGCAAGTTTCTCCATACTAAAAAAATCAAAGGAAACTTTATGACAAATAAATAGAACTAACTAATCGAAGCCTTCAGAAAATGCTGGAATTTCGACGTGCTGCAAAGATGATGCCGACAAACCTTGCAGATGGTTGCATTTTAAAAATCTAGAAACGACCCAGTTCGGGAAATCAAATTTCCTATCTCCAGTAAAAATCTTAGCTTTCCACGAGGTGTTTTGGTTTTTCGACCAGACCCAAACCCGAAAGTTAGGTAGTTATTTTTTAGTTAGTTTATTGTTTTTCAAAATAATTTGTAATAAGGGTTGTGTCTTTTCACCCTAAAGAGGTGTGAAAGCCACTCAAACACATATATATACATAATGTAAAATGTAGAGAGAGGGACATATTCGAATAAGCAATTAGAAGAAGAATATTTGTAAGGGACGATGTAAATATTAAAGCACGACTTTAATATAAATTTCAATATTTTATTTTAATAATAAATAAAAGGTCCTTTTTTCAAGGCAAAGAGATTGCAATTAAAATGTGGATTCGTCCTTTGTGATCAATAAATAGATTATTGAATTATTCTAACAGAGTTGTATTTTTGCATTGGATATTTTCCTGCATTCTTTGTTTGACAATTAGGATAGTGTGAAATATATATGTGTTTCCTTATCTCTGTCTAATCGGACTTCCAGCCGGAGAAGTTAAATTCCTTTTGGACTAACGGAGAATTGCATATAAGATTTGTCTTTTGTAGAGCTTAGGAGTAATTGATGATATTTTTATAAATATTGTCTCATAAAGTTGTACTTAATAATCCTTGTTATAGTTGACTCTATCGCCCAGATAAACAAAGGCACATGTCATTTAAAATTATTGGAATATAATTATTGGAGTTATAAATTGAAGTCATAAATCTATATACTTCCTTCTTGCAAGCATCTAATCAATTATTGATAAACCTTACACAAACATTCAAATCATTTCAAGTAATTGCATAACTTTATATTGATCGAGTTTGAGGATTTTTGCCAACCGAAGAACTCACCAAGTCTAACTTCGCTATAGAAAAGCCTTGAATAAAGTGATCAGGTTTGAGGTGAAGGTTTACCCGCCTAGGTGTAGCGAAGCCTAAAGTGCAGGGGAATTTGGATTATTCCCGTTCGTTGGCCAGAGCTGATTTGGAATCCTATTGGAGAATTGGCAGGCTCTTGGATATAAAATCTGTGGTTTTGGGAACCAAGAAAACCCATAGAAGTTCTATTATTTAGGTAGTGCTTCCTTCACTGTGGGGGGTCTGGACTGCCCTTGGAATGTTTAAATTGTGCATGGTTTGTAATAATTGTGCCATGAGATTTGTCATTTACTGCTGACCTTGACTCATGCTAACGATGGCATTATACCGGATTTCTACCTTTTCCTTATTTTTCTATTTTCTCACCTTGATCCTACACCCTTCTCCTATGTATTTCTTTTTCTGTTTTGCTAAGCTGCATTTAAAAAGAAGATATAACTATAGGTTGGCAAGACCCAAGCTCAGATATGTTGTGAGGTTTTCACACCATCGCCCCATTGCAAATGGGGACCCCCTCTTTTGCTGGTAGGTTTAGGTGGTAGAGCAATTTTGGCAACAATTCAGAGTTTTGCAAGCCTTCGCAAAGTCGAGTTGCAAAAAATTGGAAAAAATGGTGAAATTTGGCCAAGTGTGGGAAAGTGAGAAATTAAAATTAAAAATTGAGCCAAAAATATAGGAAATTTGCTTTAAGTAAATTGCCATAAAAGGGAAATAAAAGGAAAATTATTGCTAAAATTAAAATAATATTTCCCCTTTTTGCGTTGACACATAGTGAAGTGGATTCCACCTTCTCAAGTAGCAAGTTTGCCACATGAAGGAGTGGATTCCACTTCTTCAAGTGGCGTTGACACATAGAGAAGTTGATTCCACCTCTTCAAGTGGCAAGTTTGCCACACGGAGTGGATTCCACCTTCTCATCTGGTGATTTGACACATAAAGGAGTGTATTCCACCTCCCCATGTGGCAGATGAAAGAAATTGTCTTATTGGGTGAAGGAAGCAACTCAATTTCATGAATTGGATGAAGGAAGAGAGGAATAATGCAAGGGAAAGAAGATGAGAAAATCTCAACGAATCATTAAGCCCCTTTGCTAGCTAACGTATGGGCCTAATAAGGCTTTGATGTGGTGTGTGAGCTACAAAACTTCTAAACCTGGGCTCTAAACTCTAAGTTAAGGCCCTTAATTGATGGAAGCAGCCCCTAGACTCAAACGTGTGGGCCTGGTCTAATAAGACCAGCCCACAATCTGATGAAAGTTGGGCTTAAAATTAAACCCCATGGCTGATGTATGGACTTAGGAGGGCCTAAACCTTATTAGTTGGGGCCTCAATGAAGTAACATGTGGGTCTTATTAATCAGCCCAGGCCTAAATTTGAAGTAGATAAGGCCTAAATCCAGCTTGAGGTCAATAAATCAGGCCCACATTTGATTAGAACCTGCCATAAATGAAGCATGTGGGCTCAGATTTAAAATGTATAAGCCCCTGGCTGAAACGTGTGGGCCTAAGTTGATTGGATCAGGCCTTAAACACAACTGATCAGAATTAAATCCAAATAGGCCAGGCCCTATATGCTAGTGTGTGGTCTTAAGGCCTTAACTTAAGTCCAAAGCATGAAACGTGTGGCCCATTTGGGCCTAAATCTGATGCAGATCTGAGCCCTAATCACTTAGGACCTGCCCCAAATCTGAGATACATCCTAACGTGGGGTCCTATTGTGAAATGTGTGCACTAAAGGTTATGGGCCAGACCTATACTCAAAGCATGTGAACTGAAAAATCAAGGCGCCTAGGCCTAAATATGAAAATCAGGCCCTATCCAATCAAAATTAAGATGCCAAGACCCCAATGCTTAGCGTGTGGGCTCAAAGTTCAAGACATAGGCACCAAGAGAGGTAGCATGTGGCCTAGGAATTGCAGATCAGACCTAATTAAAGATTAAAGGGGCCTCTTGGACATGAAACATGTGGCTTAAATAGGCCCTAAACAATTTAAATCCAAGCCATTAATGTAGGTGCCCAAGGCCTAATTCAAACTTTTTGATCGCAAGACCTAAATGTGTGGGCTCTAAGCTCTATACATGGGTCCTAAATGAAGTTTATATGCTGAAAAGCCCCAAAATTAATAAAATTCGAATGCAAGAATAGATTTTAAATACAGATCCAAATCCAAGGCCTTTGATTAAATACACGTGAGATCGAAACTCAATGCAAAACATCAATAGAGCAAGAAAGGGCTAGGATATTTAATGAATGACATTTAAAATTCAATGATGATCTGCAATCAATGAATGGGAGAGGTTTGATTTACATTAGAAGGCCTAAAATTTGAATTTTGAAATGATCAAGAGGCTTAAATTTAATAAGAGTGGTATTAAATATCTGATTGCAATGCATTGAAAAGGCAAACAAGGCAAATTTCTGTATAAACAAACCCTTCTCTCAATTCAAATAAGTTTTTTTTCAAGTTTGTTGCAGGCAGATCTGAGAATTTCCACCATCAAAGACAGCTATTTTGGAGTTCTTTTAATCATTTTGTTGCAAGTTTTGAATGATGGAGATGATAGGATTCAACTCACAACTTTTCTTCTTTAAGATTTTAGGCTGAAAACCAACTCATTACTGGCATTTAAATTCAATTTAGGTCTGATTGCAAGCTCTGATTTTCATCATTCATCAGCAAATTAAGGGCCATACTTGCATTCATCGACAACAAGATTTTAACTTCAGACTTTTGCAAGTATTTACCAGCAAATAGGGACTGAACTTTGATCGTTTTCAGCAGGCCCTAGGGTTCGAATTGAACAAAATCAGCCAAGCACTTGAAGTTTCATCTCCTGCAACATTGTTCTTGCTGTTACAAGGTTTATCATCATTTTCAAAATTATTTAACTCTGGCAGAACTTATTCTCAGAACCTCAGCCCCTTTTTTAATATCAGATTGAAATTGAGTTGGTAAGGGCACTAGGATATCTAGGTTAGAGATTCAATCAATTTCTCAATGTTTTCATATCTTTTTATGGCCTAGATTCACTAAGTTTTAGGTCTGATATAAAGTTGCAGGAGCCTGATTTCCATACATCAGCTCCTAGCAACCTAAGATCTTAATTTAATTTTCATGTAATCAAATAAAAAATCTAACTAAGGGTTGGTTGCTGGAGGTTCCACTATGGAGAAAGGTGGTGAGAGCTCAAAGTCTAAAGTCAAGAAGATGGGAAAGAGAGGTCCACCGACGAAAGCAAGAAGAGCAAAAATCAAAAGTTCAAGAGGGATTGATGCATAAGATAATGGTGAGGCATGAAGTGGTGGCATATTTAAGTTGTCATTGGATAAGTTAAAAGGCAAACATCAATCCCACCGGTAAACCGGTAGACTAATCATACTTCCTAAATATGTACCGGTAGACCAAACAGAGTGACAACAACCGGTCTTATAAAACATATAGGGGATGTATGAACAACCGGGTATAAGATTGATACCGGTTGACTGCATGATAATCCGAACCGGATAATGCGGACCTGATTCAGTTAAAACCGGATTATACAAAGTATTCACAATTAGAACTGGAGTTAGCTTTATTTCTACACGGATGTTTCAAGGTAAACTCAAGATCATTTGGCAAGTTCTTTGCATGCATGATTTATGGGTGAGTTTACAGCTTGGCGGAATTGTGAGAAGTATTTTTTAATAAGATTAATGTCTTATAAATACAGGTCACAGGATACACAAGAAGTGTTGTTGAATATTGAGAGCAGAAGAGAGATATCTTTTGAGAGAAGCTACGGTCACAAGAGGTGAAAGTCAAAGAGGTTCAACAACCAAGCAGAGCGGAAAGGATAACAGGTATGATCTAATCAGACAGAAAGTGTCATTACAGATCATTGCTTTTACATTGTTAAAGCATATTCAAATCCCTCTATGAGGGTGAACCCTAATAGGTTCGTTGTATAAATCCCTTAACCGGGTAACATCTTAATTGGTGTTGAAAGTCCTTTTGCAAGGCGACTCCTAATAGGGTCAAGATTTTAACAGGTCTTTTATCAAATGCCTTTACTGGGTAGCACTCTTACAAGTGTTTTGTAAGCTCTTCACATGACACCTTTATTACTGCAGTAGTAAAGTTGTGGGTTCTATCCCACTGTGGTTTTCTCCTTCTAACCGAGGGTTTCCATGTATATATGCTGTGTTGACCTGTGTATTTCTATTTCTGTTTATGAGTGATTGATTATATTCTGTTAATTCTCAAAGAATATAATATAAGGTTTAATTGGAATAGAAATTGTGTTTATTGATTCACCCCCCTCATCTCAGTAACCGGTTAGGAATAACACTTGGTATTAGAGCATTTTGGTTCTCAAAAATATAAAGCTTAACCGCTTGAGTAAAAGATCATGGAGGGTTAGAGGTATCAGAAGCAACTTGAGGAAGCCAATGACATCATTGCCTCTCTTGAGAATAGGCTAAGAAGATCCCTTGCTAAAAGAAAGGAGCTGGCTCTGCAGTTGAGTGAGAGCAATGAAACGATTGAGGAACTCTCTAGGCAAAGTGGATCAGATGAAGTTGAGGAGGTAGTCTCTGAGCTTATGGAGAAGAATTAGATCCTAACCAATCAAATCTCCAACCTGAAAAGGGAGTAGGAAGATAATGCCCTAAGAATGACTGAAATAATTGAGAAAAAGAGGAAAGATGAAGATGAAAGGAATAGTGCAGTGAAATCACTAGCAGCCTTAGAGAGTAAGAAATCTGGCAGAAGAAGCAGTAAGAGAGTGATCTTGTCGTTTTGCAACTTCAAGAAGACATGCAGATAGTCACTCAAGAAAATGCAAACATGCAAAAGAATTGGCATGATAAAGATGATGCATGCAAGAGGCTGGCAATTGAATTGTATCAACTAAAGAAGCAAATAAAAGGACTCGAGGAAAGAAATGAGACACTTAGAAGATACAACGAAAGTTCAGAAAAGCTTGATGAGCAACTAAAATCTCAAAGAAAGCACAAGGATCCCATAGGACTTGGGTTCACTGGTCAAAGCACCAAGGAAACCGGTGAGACATCTGTAGTCAAGAAAAGCAAGAAGGAAAAGAAGAAACCGCTGGAACAAAAGGGTAAAAAGACCTTCAATACTTCTTGCAATCACTGTGGCAAACCGGGACATAAAACAAGTAACTGTAGAAATGCTCTGGTAAAACCAACTACCACTAATAGTTACTGCAGAAACTGTTACAAGTATGGCCACAAGACCTCAGAATGTAGGTCTCGTCCCAATAGTGTGTCCAGTGGAAGCAGGGGAAGCTTCAAGAGCTATTGCTACGCTTGCAACAAGTTTGGACACAAGGTTGATGAATGCAGATCCAAAACTATGGCATTCAGATCCCCACCAAGACCGATATTCCCTAAGAGGAATGAAAACCGGAGCACAACCAATTGTGCTAACTGTGGCATGCATAGCCATAATGACTCCTGGTGTCATTCACCCAAGAAAAGAAGGGTAAATCCATGGAAGGCAACCAGGATAGTCTGTTGCACCTACAACAAATTTGGACATCTGGCCAAAGATTGTAGGAACCGACTAGTGAACAAAAGAAGAGGATTGGTCAAACCGGTGAATAAGACCTTGTCTCCCAATCAAAAGGACAACAAGGGAAAAAAGACCGAGAAAGAAGTCAAGAAGATTTGGTTCAAGAAGGAATCAAAGAGCTTCGCTGAGGAGAATACAGAGGGAAGATCATCATTTGCTGATGGTGATATCTCTTCAGCAAATTGAGTCTAAAAGGCGTAGAGAGAACCGGTAGCCCGTCTACTGTTCCCAGTAAGACTGGTGAGCAATAAACTCACACAGCCAGTAAGTAAAATTGAAAGAGGCTACCGGTCTATCATTTGAACCGGACAGGTAAATGTTGTCATCTCAATCGAGGTTTGATCAACAGGTAAAAGTTTGAAAACCGGTTGTCGAAAAGGAAAGAAATATTAGGTAAGGTAATTAATGTTATAGCCGTTAACAAATAGTTACCGTTTGGTAATTATCGTTAGACCCTAAATCTATATAAAGGAAGAAGGATTACTCATTTCACTTTACTTTGCGAATTGTGATTTATGATTTCTTATGTTTGAGTAATATTCTCATGCTTTGATTCACGGTCATTGATAAGTTATTTCTATAAGACCGATCAAGCGATTCTCTGAGTAAACCGGTTAATAGCGATGGCATCATCATCTTCTGTCATCAAGCTGATTCAAGGAAATCAATTTGACCGACCTGTTTACGATATCATGGTAGTACAGAATAGGGAAAGTGACATGTTTGGTGCACTATCATCAGTGCCTAATGGAGTTTTGATGACCGAAGATGTCACAACGTTTATTCACGCTAAGCAAGAAGAGTTGGGTGAAACCTTCATCCAGAGCGAGTACCTCTTGCTGTGCCAAGATGGAAGGCTTCGGGACAAATATGCAAAGCTGGTATCCTTAGGGTTGATCAATGGAGTATGTTATCCAATCGTGTTTTGACCGGATTGGATACGACTGGTTCTCAGTCAAGTGCATGAACTTGGTTTTTGGTTGGCAAAAGGCGCATGCACTGCAATCACCAAGGAGGGTCTGCATAGGGTTACTGGGTATAGCGACAAAGGGGAAGCCCTTACCCTCAGAACCATTTCGAATGCCATTGTCGCAAGATTGACAAAATCAAAGTCTGACAGTCGATTGATGACTGTAAATGATATTGAAGACGAGGGAGTTCGGTTTGCGTCAGCTCTGATAGGCTACAAGATCTATCAATCGAGCAATCTCAACAGTGTGCTGGGAGGAGCCATTCATGCCGCTCACCTGATCATGCATGACAACGTGTAGTATGACCTTTGCGCTATGCTTCGAGGGTAGATTTTTGAAAATCTAAAGAAGCTCGGTATCATGAAGAAGTTCCTGAAATATGGAACCCTACTGGTATGTTTATTCTTCTATTATTCGAATTACTTTCCGGGAATAGGCAAGGTGACATGGGAAACTGATAGACCAATAATGATTAAGATCAGTGATATGGCCAACAAACTGGGAAACCAGTTTAGTAAAGTCATGAATGACTATTTTGAGGCATTCCAGCTGAGGATGCACGCTAGGGAAAGTATTACCTCAACTATTGTTGACTCTTACAAAGATGAGGTGTGTTTCCTAGTCACCACCGATCACTGCATCATTCAGGCTGTGGAACCTAGAACTGGTTATGCACCAAAACTGGGGTATGAGATATCTGCAAAGACAGCCAAGGCATATGCAGATGCCTTACAAGAAAGTGATCTGGATTTGTCAGCCTACCAGTTTGGGACCTTTGAAGAAATTCAGGAGAATCTGAAGAAAAAGTCAATGGTTAAAGAACCTAAAAAGGTTTATGTAAAATGGTCACCCACTTTGAGGAAAAAGAAATCAACTGAAGAGGAACCCGAGGTGCAGAAGAAGAGAGCACAACAAGCGCCCAACGCTCCAGGGGAAGAAACTGAAGAAACAAAGACTGAAGACAACTCCTCTTCTACGAAGGAAGAAATCTGCTAAACCGGTGAAAGAGGATGCACCGAGAAGAAGGAAACCTACAATTGATGAATATGTGAAAGGGTTAATGGATACATGTGGTATGGCATCAGTTGGAAGGATGTATGAACTGGCTAATGAAGAAGATAGGAGAAAAATAGAAGAAGCTATGGTTCATTGTATTCATAAGTTCAATCTTACTCCTACTCAACTTTATAAAACAATACCTGATGATCTTCAAGAGATTCTTGAAGCAAGATGGAAAACTTCAATGGATAAAGAAAAGGAGCTAAGAATTAGAGCTCTGCTTGAAGTCCAGAATCATCTAACTCTAGACGAGGCAACTCATCAAGCAAAACTGCACAAGCAAAATTTCTTGATAAGAAAGAGGATAAGTCAAATGCTTGTTGGAGAAGTTGACAAGGTGCACGAAGAAGGTGTTTCTACATGGACAAAACTTCTTCAGACCCAACAACAGGTAGAAGAAGAATGCTAGAAAAACATTGAGCCACTGGTCAAAGATACCGGTAAAGGAAAGGGGATACCAGGAGTTGAGGCTTCGGGAAGAGCAAAAGTACCAACAAAATCGGTCATCGTCGATATCATTGATGATAAAGGTGGCGATATGGCTCCACCAACCATACTGGTGTCACCGGTAAAAGGTAAGGCTCGTACACTAACTGTTGATGAAATTGTAGATGAAGTCATGGATTTTGGTGAAGTAGCCAATGCAACTAAATGGTTTAGTGTGTTAGGAGAGGAAGATAAACAAAAGATAGAAGTGGCTTTGTTGGAAACCTTCTTAGATTTCAACAGAAGTCCAAGAGACTATAGGTCTAAATTTCCTTCTGAACTAAATACGAGACTTATGAATAAATGGAGAACCGGTATAGGCTACAACAACAGAATTGTTAAGGAGACATTGTCACAGGTAAAACCTGGTCTCAATGAAGATACTACTAAACTTCTAATGGAGGAAGTATCAATGAATTTCGATACAAAGAGTTGAGTTGCCAAGATAGTAAATGGATATGAAAAAGAAGTCTATCAAGAGACACTTGAGTTCTGGCAACAATATGACTTTAGTTCTCTGAAGGCAACAGGTCCATAGGAAGAACCTGAGACAGTACAAGAACCACAAGTTCAATTCATTGCTCATGAACAAACCGGTGAGCAACAAGTTCCAATAGAGACGTTCACGATTAGTGAACAACTGAATCTGGGAGAACAAGTTCTACCAGATGAACATGTACTGGGAGAGTCATCAATCAAGATGACTACTGATAAAGGGTCAGATGAGGCAGAGATCACTATGGATAAGCAACAGGCAGTTGAGGAGCAACACATAGAGGAAGCTCCACTGGAAGAACAAGTTCAACAACAACAAGAAGCACAACCAAAAGAAGAGGTTCGTATTGACGAAGAGGTCCTACCGGAAGAAGTGCAACCGGGAGGGGAAGAAAATAAAGAACATCCGGACAAATAGGAACAAGAGGTACTTGTACATATTGAACATGAAAAGCCCGCAAAAGATCAACCGGTACAAGAACCAAAGCAAAAGGAACAGGTTGTTGCTCCAAGCTCATCCTCATCTAAGAGGAAATTAACTTTTGCAACAGAAATTGAAGCCAAGAAGAGCAAAGTTAGCGAAACTGTGGTTGACATAAGCAAGATGTCAACTAGATAACTTAAGGAGCTCACTAAGAGGAAACAAGACATGGTCCTCTCTAGTGTAAGGAACATCTTGTACAACTTTGTACTGGATGCAGATATTGATGAAGAACCTGTCATTGATCAATTGGAAATTTTAGCACAAGCAATAGGAGAAGATGTCACCGATCCAGATATAATTGCCATTGATCATTATGAGAAGAAGAGAATAGAAATTCTACATAAATAGGTTGAAGAGTTAAAAGTAACAGTGTCTTCAAACATAAGGGTACTTTTGCAATAGTTACAGGTTGCAGGAAGTCTAATGACAAGGACTTCAAACTTCGATGTTTTTGCTCAAGATATCACAGAAAAGACATCTAAAACTTCAGAGGAAATAAGGTTTCTTTCATCAAAATTCGATGTAAAGAACACATTTGCAACAGATTTCAGCAGGGAAATGACAAGCCTAGCTCTCATTCTGAGAAAGGCATCTGAAGAGAGAACAAAGAGAATCCAAGATCTCATTGGATTCCAATTATTTCTTGCCCCAACATTTGGTCTTATGTAAAGGACTGCAACGGAGGCCAAAAACCTGATCAAGGAACCGGACTACAAGACAGTAGAAGACATGGAGAATATAATTGTATCACTGCAAGAAGCACAAAAAAATATGGAATATGTCACCGGTCAATGGAATCCTTTTCTTCATTCAACGAAGAAAATATATAAGGATATCTTCACAAAGCAACAGATATAAATTGGAATAATTACCATTTGTCCTATGGAGGCAAAAAGGGGAAGATAATTGTTGGCTGAACTGGAAGATCATTAGGATGGATTACGGATTAGAAGAAGATCAAAGCACAAGATGGAAGGAAAGATCAGATGTAAGATAACAATCAGCACAGGGGAAGTCTACACGAAAGGGAAGATAAAGTGATGTTTTGCCACCAATGCCAAAGGAGAAGATTGTTGGCATATTTAAGTTGTCATTGGATAAGTTAAAAGGTAAACATCAATCCCACCGGTAAACCGGTAGACTAATCATACTTCCTAAATATGTAGCGGTAGACCAAATAGAGTGACAACAACCGGTCTTATAAAACATATAGGGGATGTATGAACAACCGGGTATAAGATTGATACCGGTCGATTGCATGATAATCCGAACCGGATTATGCGGACCTGATTCAGTTAAAACCGGATTATACGGAGTATTCACAGTTAGAACTGGAGTTAGCTTTATTTCTACGCGGATGTTTCAAGGTAAACTCAAGATCATTTTGCAAGTTCTTTGCATGCATGATTTGTGGGTGAGTTTACAGCTTGGCGGAACTGTGAGAAGTATTCTTTAATAAGATTAATGTCTTATAAATACAGGTCATGGGATACACAAGAAGTGTTGTTGAATATTGAGAGCAGGAGAGAGATATCTTTTGAAAGAAGCTACGGTCACAAGAGGTGAAAGTCAGAGAGGTTTAATAGCCAAGCAGAGCGGAAAGGGTAACAGGTATGATCTAATCAGACAGAAAGTGTCATTACAGATCATTGCTTTTACATTGTTAAAGCATATTCAAATCCCTCTATGAGGGTGAACCCTAATAGGTTCGTTGTATAAATCCCTTAATCGGGTAACATCTTAATTGGTGTTGAAAGTCCTTTTGCAAGGTGACTTCTAATAGGGTCAAGATCTTAATAGTTCTATCAAATCCTTTTACCGGGTAGCACTCTTACAAGTGCTTTGTAAGCTCTTCACAGGATACCTTTATTATTGCAGTAGTAAAGCTATGGGTTCTGTCCCACCGTGGATTTCTCCTTCTAACCGAGGGTTTCCACGTATATATGCTGTGTTGACCTGTGTATTTCTATTCCTGTTTATGAGTGATTGATTATATTCTATCAATTCTCAAAGAATATATATATAAGGTTTAATTGGAATAGAAATTGTGTTTACTGATTCACCCCCCCCTTTCAGTAACTGGTTAGGAATAACATGAAGAAGAATTCTTCAACAATGAGATGAAAAAGATCAACACATCCAATAAGGTAACTTAGAAGATCAAAGCATTGGTGGTATGCAAACCCTCCATTGTCACACCAACAAAGATTAAGCATTGGAAGGTAGGCTGAATTGAAATCCATTAGTTGGAGCAATTAGAAGATCAAGGCAAGAGAAAGACCCTATGGCATCCAAGGGGAAGAGGAAGAGGAAGAGGAAGAAGCTCATCCAAGGAAGATAATTTATGAAGATGAAGCAATTGAAGAATATGAGTCAACACAATTAAAGGTTTAATAATGATTCCCCATCACCAAAAGGGGGGTATTTATCAAGTTTATAGTGTGAGTATGCTGAGGTGGCAGCCATATCCTCAACCAATGAGAATGTGCCAAGTGTTCTAGTGGAAGAACTTCATCATATTGTGTCTAGATTCATTGAATCTGCCAAGAGAGAAAAGGATAAAGGAAAGAATATTCTTAGAGATGGCTTGGTGTAAATACAAGTGGCATCACCTTATTGGTCCATTGAATCATGGTTGAAAATAGCGCCGATATATCGCAGATATCGCGATATATCGCTCCTTTGTAGCTAAAACAATATAATCGCAGAATATACCGTGGCTGATATATGCAAAAAAATTGCACGATTTATTTGGGGAAAATCGCGAAAAATCACAAAAACTCGGTCAAAACCATGGTCAAATGATTGTTTAAATGAGAAAACACAATTTTTTGTATGCGTTTTGTTTAGACGAAGCTTGTTTTTGCCGGACGTGTGAGCTAGGGCATGACACACAGAAGCACGACCACCAGCATACCTTCGTGATCCAGATTTGTTGTCAAGAACGATCATTATTCAACATTTAGCACAACCAGCAGCATACCTTTGTGATCCAGATTCAACATTTAGTGATCATAAGAATTCTTCCGTTCGTGAGCGAGATGGAAAAGACATAATTAGAATAATTAGGATTCTGTGGCTCAAATGATATTTAGTTTGTTTGTAAGGCATATAAAAATTAATCTAACATAATATTTATTATGTATTCATATTTAGACTTTGACTTTATATAATATTTATGTAATAACTATTAATATTAACAATATCTAAATATGAAACAAAGAAAATAATTGTTATATTAATATCTTTTAAAGTATTACAATTATTATATTAATATCTTTTAAAATATTATAATTATTATATTAATATCTTTTAAAGAATTATAGATAATAACTTATCATCACTAATATGTACATAAATGCTAATGGTATCTAGTGTTGATTTATATACGATAGAATTGAGTAATAACTAATATGTTCTATAAATTTGGCATTTTTACGAATATTTTTTAAAATTATATATTTTGAAATGTTCGATAAAAGTGCCGATTTATTGTCGGTTTTTTCGCCGAGTTTTTGGCGATTCCGAGTTGTTCAAAATTTTTGGGTCGGCCAAGTTATTGCCAAGTTCAAGTTTTTCAACTTTGCATTGAATAGTGGCTTCTTCTACAAGTTTTCTTCTTCGACAAGCTTCTACCTAACCTCTCTTCTCATTGGCCCGCAAAATATTGTAATTATTTCATTGGCCCATTTATTGGTGCACCTTATCTAATGTTTGTATGTGATCTATTTTCTCATTGGCCTAGGAAGGCAGTGTAATTTTTCTATTGGCTCACATGGTGGTGCCTAATTGTAATTGGGTGGGCATTTAATATTTGTAGCTACGGTTATGGAAATCCTAATTGGGGCTTATGTGGATAAATATGGGCCATTGATTCCGATTTAATCTTGGCCATTCATTGTAATTGTGCTCTTATATAAAGGCATGCTCACATCATTTGGAAGAGAGTTATGTTGGAGAATTGTTGCCAAAGTACTACCAAACTTGTTCTCTATTCATTGTTGTGCTTGCATGGTGGATATATATGATCATTTTAGAGTATTGCATGGTTCTTTGCATCTCTCACTTAGATTAGGATTTTATTTTGTGTTGATTAGAAGTAGTGTTTAGATGAATGGAAGTGATTTTAGATGCATCTTTGGTGAATTCGCTTGGACCAAACCACTAGTTGCTTACTGATTATAAGTTTGCCTTGCATGGTTGAATGACATTTATATGAACTTAACTTCAATTATTTCTTGCTTATTGATATGCATCAATGGATGGTGTTAATGAAATAGTGGTAGTTTGACTTTGAACATCTTACATTTACATTAGGAGATTGCATTAGCTTGGATGATGTGGATGGCTAAACTAAGTCTAGTAGAGTCACAAAGACATCCACAGTTTCTTACATTTTAGGATTAGATTAGATTCCCTAAACCCTTTCCTCTGCAAGTCGTTTGGTTGGAAGAAGTTAAAGTCAAGTTGATATCCATTGAATGAACAACATAAGTCCCTTTGTGATAACCAACATATCACATCATAAAACTGAGTTAAAGTTCACAATTAGGAAGGAACCTTGAGGTTGTCTCATTTGATCACACAATTCATCTATAGTGCTTAGCATACGAGCATCCTTATTCAAGAGAGAGTTGGAGATTTGGTGTTTCATCTTGGAATACTAAGTGTTCGATTCTATATGTTGTAGTGGAACAAAACTCACATCAACAAGATACTATTGTACCACATTTTGTAACCCTAAAAAAATATGCAATTTTCTATATTTTACCAATTATTGGAAAATGAAGTGCAATGCAAAATAATTTAAAACATAAGCTACTGAAATTAGTTATAAATTTCAGTAGTGAGTTCAAGCAATTAATTGACAAATATGCTTCAGATTTGACTCTAAGATGACAACCAATGATATCCAATAAAACCCATGAACTTTAGAATGAATAATCAGATTGTAAGGCTAGATAAATCAGTAATAATGTTAAGTTTAACTACAAGTTCAAGATTTAAAAGAAGGCACCACGGATAAATATTTGATTTATTCAAATCACAATTGTTTGGATAGGCCCGATAACAAAAAATGTTGCTGGTTCTGGTTGAGTGAAACCTGAAAGTGCTCAAAACACCTATGAAAACTGTATGACAAATCCTCCAATGTTGGCAGCTAGGGTCTAATTTGTATGGCTGGATTAATAAGCTGATTCGTGGGGTTTAGAGTGGCAGCTAGTAGTGACAAACTTGTAAATAAATGCTGATTTCCCCTACAGGTGATGCTGATATAATGTTAATGCTGAGTTTTGATGGAAAAAGGAATGGCAGTGGTAGATATGTGACTGCTGTTGATCATTGAATAGGAGTGGCTGTAGCTGGTAGCTGTCCAACTTGCTACAGATCTACAACAAAAGTTGAAATATAAAACACAAGATCTCACCCAACAAGTGGCGCTATTGTAGTTTGAAAAACCTTGTTCAATGTTGACGATAAATACTTCAACTAAATTGCAAAATATAACAAAATCTTGGCACTATAGTAGAAACATGAATAAATTCCACAAAATGGACAAAACACTGATTTTCCTGTCGTCATAAATTGTTCCAGTTGAAAATAGCTGAGACAATGAGCTCAATTGCAATTCCAATATGGAATCATCATCAATTTGACCAAAGGGTTTCTGATGTCAAATCTAGATCAAAATAAAGAGGGTTTTCAACCTTTGGATATCACAAACAATGGTTTTTTGTCTTCAAGAGTTCACAATTTGAAAGTTCAAATTCAATAATTCTAAAAAATGGATGCTTCAACTTGGGCACTAGCCTCTCCAATATATATTGTGGTAAAATAATGAATGTGTTATTAAACAATGATCATGAATGATCTATATATACAAGATACAAGAGAATGTTTCTATAACGAACAGGAGAGAGGAAATAGAAACATTCTTGTAGAGTGAAAGAGAAAGTTTCCATAACGAACAAAAGGAGTTTATGGAAACATTACAACAAAAGTGACCATTACAAATAGACAAAAGAGAGAGATAAAATTAGAAACTATCTATTTTCATAATACCCTCCCTTAATGGTCAATCTATCTTAAAAAAAATTCAGAAATTTGCATGTCCTCAGAAAGCGTAAAAGGCAGCCTCGGGTTGATCAGAGAGGTCTGCAAAAAGAAGGCTTTGCTTTTATCTGATGTTTCATGGAGATCCTTCAATACTATCCAAATCTTTGCAGTTGTCTTGCCAGACGGGATTTGAGGCAGCTGATCATCAGTAATTGAAAGCTTAATGAGCATAACCACTTCACGATTACGTTCATCAAACTTGTCTTGAGTCGCATCGGCTATGGTAGGACGAGTCTCAATACCCTGAACAAGCGCCTCAAGGCGATGTTACTCGAAAATCGTCAACAAGCGCTGCTTCCAGGTGTCGTAATTCTTTCTGTTGAAATGCTGACTGCCTTCTAGCATAAGACGGGTGAGAGATGCCATAGCACGTTTTTCAAAGAAAAAACGTGAAAAATCAGAAAAGGGCACGAACTAAGACATTAATGGAAGACCCAGAGAATTCAAAGAGACACCTCGTGACGAGATCAAAAAACCCAAATAGAATCTGCTGTCAGATTCTGAATCCACTGGCTCGAAAATCGAGGCATGGAAAACAATGCACCCAGAAAAAAGCGAGACTAACCCAGTTGAGATCTGCAAAAAACCATTAGGAATATGCCGACAAATTTTGGATCCGCAAGCTCGAAAATTGAGGCACAAAAATCGAGGCACCCAAAAAAAACGGACCACAACCCAGTTGAGCTCTCGAAAAATACACAAGGAATTTGCGATAAAAAAAAAATTTCGACTTGAACTGAAGGGTCAAAACCCTAGTTGAAAATGCAAAAACCCTAGATGGGTGGGTGAGGAAAAACAAATGCAAATTTTGAACACACTTGGGGCAAAAAAGCTTCGAAAATCTTGAACTAATAATTTCAAAAAAGAAATTAAAGATTTTCAAAGAGGTCAGAAATTTGCTCTGATACCATATTGTGGTAAAATAATGAATGTGTTATTAAACAATGATCATGAATGATCTATATATACAAGATACAAGAGAATGTTTCTATAACGAACATGAGAGAGGAAATAGAAACATTCTTGTAGAGAGAGAAAGTTTCCATAACGAACAAAAGGAGTTTATGGAAACATTACAAAAAGAGTGACCATTACGAATAGATGAAGAGAGATAAAATTAGAAACTATCTATTATCGTAATAATATAGGTGCCTTCCAATCGGGCTATTTATTATTTTATTTTTATGTTTCTCTTCAAGTGACTTCCAAATAATTTTTTAAAATAAAGCAATACATTGGCTTTATAATGTCTCATTTAGATTGCCGTCAAAAGTAATATCTAAATTATTATTTTCATTTGTGAGAAGCTGACGACATTTTTTCTGAAATGGTTTTGTACAATGATAAAATCTGAAAAGTATTTATCATAAGTCAAAAATATGCATGTAGATTGGCTAGGACAGGAAAATAGAATCTGAATTACATTTGACTTGATCATGTCATCCTATTCAAATATTGTTAAAAACGGTATTGTTATGATGTCATAAATAATTGTATGTTGGCATGAATGATGTAAGTAGTTACATTGGCTATTGCCTCATGACTTGAAAGTCCTCTAGTGTTTGCTCAGGAGCTGCCTTGTATCAGGTTGAAGGTGAAGTTAATGACCTCATTGCAGAGTGAAGGTCCACTGTGTGCCATAACAAGTATTCCACATTTTTTTAAGTTAGGATTGACAATCAGATGCATAAACATCTGAAGGTGTATCCATAAAAAACTGAATTATATTTACAGATTATTTTGAATTGAGATTTTCTTATAGGGAACGACATTCACTTACACATATTAAATTTCTTTGATAATCCACAAATATTCAGTAGGATTATGGACCTGTAGGACCAAATCTATTGTAAATAGTTTATGCCTTTATGGACGTCCACTGTTTTATATTGACTAGTTTGGTATTAACACATCCTCTAAATAATGCAGATCATTTTTCTTTCATTAAATATTCGATGCATAGACTGCATACATTCTACAAATTTTTATTTAAGGGACTTTAAGTATCGGCACATCTTTATCCTCCATCTAGGAGAAGTTTTTCAGGGTAAATAAATATATCGGCAGTTTCACAAACTGTGATTTTCTCCATTACATTTGATGTGAGCATGGGCTGTCTTTCATTGTTGAGCATTCTGTGATGGCATCTTAATCTGTCTATCATCTATATTTAATGAGAGTGCAGACTTGAACTAGAAGTAAGGGAAAGGAATGGGAATTATTGACTCTCCTTTAAACTTTTGTATGCATTTATCATCTTTATTTTATTTTATTTTAGATTGCATGCTGTTAATGGAAGCTTAGTTGTCTGTTTTAAGGTTAGAGAATAATCATTGATAGACTTTTTAACATTGTTTGCTATCAGATGAAAACTGGGGGAATCGTGGTTTGGAGGGCTGGAAGTATTATTATTCTCTATAGAGGAACTAATTATGAACCCCCTTGTGTAAAAGCTGGTAGGAGCCTAGGGATTACTTTGAAGCCTTCTGGTGAAATGATATATGCAGTTTATAGAGAGGATGGTGACCTGTCTGTTGATTCACCAAATAAAAGCAATCTGACTGGCTTGGTAAATGGTGAGGAACCAACATGTTCTTTTGTGAACCCTGAGACCGCATTCATTGAAAAAGATTGTATGTTGTCTACTCCCAGTATGGAATATGAAAGGGAATTTGACAGTCTATTAGATGGCCTGGGTCCTCGATTTACTGACTGGTGGGGATATGATCCTTTGCCCGTAGATGCCGACTTGTTACCAGCAGTTGTTCCTGGATACAAAAAGCCCTTAAGGGTTCTTCCTTATGGTATGAAACCCAAGTTGACTGACAATGAGATGACAAGGTTAAGAAGACTTGGACGACCGCTGCCTCCTCACTTTGCCTTAGGTAATGTTTTTATTCATGCCTTAACTAACTGCTTCTTTACTTGCTGCATTGTTTGTTATGAAATATCTGTTTTTTAAATTGCAATTGATTTTCTGTTTGGTGAAGGAATAAATGCACACCTGCAGGGATTGGCTGCTGCCATGGTGAAACTGTGGGAACAGAGTGAAATTGCAAAAATTGCAGTGAAACAAGGAGTTCAAAATAGTGACAGTGAAAAAATGGCAGAAGAACTTAAGGTGAATGCCATTGCCATATAATCATAATTAGAAGTGCGTAGATGAGGCTAGCCTTGAATTTGCATGTCAATTATAGTATCTTTTGGGATGTTGCTTGCTGAGCTTATTCTTCATTTTATTTATGCTATGGGTTCGCGTGTCTATTAATGATCTTGATAGAATCTTTTGATCCATGTCTAGTAATTTTAATCATAATTTCCTATGATTAGTATAAAACCATGTACATATTATTCCATGCATCTATTTCTCTTCTTCTTTAAGGCCAATTGAATGCATTTGCAGTTTGGATATTTCTTTTGTTTCAATTAAAAAGAGTTGGTGAAAAGAAAAAAATATGTTGCAGAGTCTGCACTCCATTTGAGAGTCTTCATCTTCACGATAAAAAGTAAAATGATGAGTGTTACAAGATTCAAGAATTGGCAGATTAACGGATTTCCGGATGATTGATTGATTAACAGAGGAACAAATGTGTTCCTTATAAAGAATTACAAAGACGTTGTTTCTAAAAGAAACAACATAGACTGAAGACGAAATTAGAAACAAAACTGAAGACAGGATAGGAAACATTCCTATCTAGACCGAAAGATGGACTACAGACAAGTAGTTGACCATTATAGAAAGTATTTACCTAAGGAGATAATATCTTAATAAAGATACTAAAGATATTATCTTAATACCCTCCCTTAATGGTCAACGTATGGATGTCGGAACATTCTGTGATAACTGAGACCCTCCCTGGATCTACAGAATGCTGAAACCAAGAAGCTTTGCCAGAAGAGTGCTATGACTCAATCAGACTGCAATTACAAAACTTCATTTTTGTGGAAAAAATGGTAAAAACCCAGAATCCCATGCAACCTTGCGTATTACAGACAGAAAATCAACAAACCCATAAACAAAAAATAGAAACAGATTCAGAAGGCAAAAAATGCAGCGTCGCCTTGATCAGGAAGCTCGACAACTTGTGCTGTTGGCTGGGAAGCATTTTGCTTCGCTTGGGCAGCCAAACGTTTCCGACACTCGAACTTCATATGGCCAAACTTGTGACAGTAATTACACTGCACATTTTGCTTCGTAGAGCCATCCAGGGATTGAGCAGAAGGTTGATGTTGGAAAGGCTGAGAAGACTGATAGTTGCCGATGTTCTGTTGAAAGGATTTTGCAGCAAATGCCTGCTCTGAGGAGGCTGTAGAAGCACTATTGCCAAACTGTTGTTTCCAATGATCTTGCTGTAGGAGTTTGGTGCATAATTTTGGAAACTTCAGATCAACACTAGTTGATGTAATGTTGAGTGTTTCTATGAAGTGCTCATAGGACGATGGTAGACTTTTCAGAGTGATGACTACCATATCCTCTTCCTCCATTTTCCGACCAATAGCTTCGAGCTGATCGCAGATGTCCTTAATCTTTGTCAGATGTTCCTGCAAGGACATACGTTCATCCATTATAATGGAGAACAACTGATTCTTCAAAAAGCATGCCTGACTCTTGTCAGATGTTTCATGCAGCTCCTTCAAATATTTCCAGATTTCTGCAGCTGACTTGACGGAAGGAAGCTGCGGTAGCTGATTATCGATAACAGAGAGCTTGAGAAGCATAACAGCTTCTCGATTGCGATCATCAAATTTGTCCTGGTCAGATCCTGCTTGTTGAGGATGCTTCGTAGTGCCCAAAACGAGCTCATCCAAGCGACGATACTCAAAGATAGTGAGCATACATTCCTTCCAGGTGTTATAATTGTTGCCATTGAATCGTTGACTGCCCTCCAACATCAGATTAGTCAGTGACGCCATCTTGCATGTTTCCTAATGCACGGAAAACAAAGATATAGAGAAGAGGCGCTGACACGTACTTCGAGGCAAAAAATTGGAAGACCCAAAAAAAATTGAGAAGTACCCAGAAGAGAGATTGAAAAACCCAAAAAGAATATGTTGTCAAAATCTGGATCCGTTGGCTCGAAAATCAAGGCACAAAAATCGAGGCACCTAGAAAAAATGGACAACAACCCAGTTGAGCTCTCGAAAAACCCACCAAGAATCTATAATCAAAAAAAAATTTTGAGCCCAAAAAATTAGGGTTTAAAAAAAAACGGCCTGTTGCAAAAAAAACCTCCAAAAATTAATGGCAGATTTGCAGAAAAAAACGTGGCTGAATAGCAGCAGACCCCACAATGTGCGAATAAACAGAAATTAATTCAAAAAATTTGAGCAAATAATTTCGAAAGAAATTATAAATTTTCCGAAAAAATCTAAAGAAATGGCTTTGATACCATGTTACAAGATTCAAGAATTGGCAGATTAACGGATTTCCGGATGATTGATTGATTAACAGAGGAACAAATGTGTTCCTTGTAAAGAATTACAAGGACGTTGTTTCTAAAAGAAACAATGTAGACTGAAGACGAAATTAGAAACAAAACTGAAGACAGGATAGGAAACATTTCTGTCCGGACTGAAGATGAAAGAGACAGGATAGGAAACATTCCTATCTAGACTGAAAGACGGACTACAGACAAGTAGTTGACCATTATAGAAAGTATTTAACTAAGGAGATAATATCTTAATAAAGATATTAAAGATATTATCTTAATAGAGTAACCACTACAATTATAGGAGCTACTGATGACTGCTACAATTATCACTTAAGGACAATGCTCATGCATATGACTAGTTAAAGATACAGAGCTGTGAGTAGAGGACTAACTTTGAAATTGTATTAAATCTCTTAATAAGAGTTAATAATATTATTAAAATATTGTGTCAAGAAGGTGATGTTTGATAATGAGGCTCAGGAGTCAGGGCAGGTACTCAGTTTACAAACTACTTGAGCCTTATGTTTTTTGCATAGAGGACCTATAATTTAATAAGATGGGACTGGGAGAATCTGCAGATGATTTCCCTTAGGTTTGATTCGTAGGTTACTGCCTGCAAGCTGTTCGATATTTTGAAAATCTCAATTATTAGCAACAATAAATAGAAAACTTGCCAGCTTTGGACAGCTAATCGGTTTCTTTCCTGGATAATGCCAGGGTGGAGATAAAATGTCCCCTGGACATCTCCTACATGTCCATAGTAAATTCAGGACATTCTTGATCGATGCCCAGGTCTTAGGAAACATATTCTGAATGTCTGTTAAGATTCCCTAATGGGACACCTAAAGGTCCTTGGAATGGTTTTGGTGATGCCTAGACACCTAACCAGCAGTGCTTGGAATGGCTAGATGTCTAAAATATTTTTGATCCTAAACAAAACCAGAGATTGCGAATTTCCTGTTGTGGCCTATTTTCCCACCTATGACAAAAGATTGCAAGGCAGGATAAGCCAGCAGCATAGACGAAAAGTTGATAATAGATTCCTCTATCATTTCAATTAAAAGCCGATAGGAATGAAATATAAGGGAGGGCACTTCTTTGTTGTAGCCAAATAAAGCCTATATATGTCAATACTAATTAGTAATTATAAATCAAACATTCAATGCTTATATGTTGCCCCTCATACAGGGTTAACTCTTTCAATTGGGCCAATTAGAGGTAAATGTTTGAATATAGGGTATATATATATTTTTAAAATGAGACCTTAGTGGCACATGATAATAAAATATATTAACATCTTTACTTGTAATGAAATAACTTGCACAAGATGAATGATAGGAAATATAATGCAAATATTTGATAATAACATTCCACTTCGAAGGGGCAACCTCTTACTCCACTTCTAGGGGAATACCTCCGTTAGTCTTCAATAAGAGCTCAATTTTCACCATGATGATAATAACTGACCTATACCTCCTATTTATACTATATAATGCCTTGAATACCATCTAGCCCAACTTAGATAGTTAAATATGACTCCTACAATTATCTAAATACATATATATACTTAAATATGACTCCTACAATTATCTAAATACATATTATATGATTATGAGGTAGCCACAAGCTGACTACTCATAACACAATACACACTTTAGGGTTAGGGTCCAGGGACATAACAGTGTACATTGTGGCCAACCTATTTTGTTTGTGGAGGATAAAGAAAGACTACATTGTGGCTGGCCTCTATTTTTTGTGGAGGATAATGAAAGACTGAATGTTTTCATCCAAGATCATTATCTACACTTAACCAAAATTCCTTTCAATATCATTTTGAGCACTTGGGTCTGAGCATGGGAATTCTAAGGCAAAAACCCTTGTATTTCAAAGGGTGATCTCATATAGAGTTCACATTTGAGCTTCACTAAACACATACCCCAACCACATTTTGTTAATTTGACTTGCCATTGTTGGTATGAATTGCATGTTGTTGCAGAATCATTTGAACACAATACAATCATTATTGTAATAGGGAAGATGTTAATATATTTTATTCCTCTTGGTTTGTAGTTGATTAGGAAGCCTTGCAAAGTTTTTTTGGTTGCCATGCTATGGAAACGTTGTAACAGTTTTGAGGCAATAGAAAGATGAGTCTTAGGCGCCAAAAAAATAAAAAGAAGTCAAAGCTTTCAGCTTTTACCAATATTTCATGATAAAGAGGGAAAAAAGCGAAGTTAGTTTGGTTTTCCTTTAAGACTTCCTCATCCACAAAGCACAAAAATGCTAGGTTTTATTTCCGTTTCTTTCACTGGAAGAGTTCTCCGCTTCATGCATTATAATACCCCCTTCCCGAAATGGAGTTCAAGATTGGCGCTTTGATTTGATTTAAGTTTTTGATATTAATGTTGTAGTGGGCCCTACAATCGAGATAGCCCAATGAATTGTAGGGCTCAAATCAGTTCATTCAAGGTGCCATTGTAGGGCGAGCAGTTAATAACTATACCCCCCCATAGAATTGTAGAGCCCTCCTTATTAATCAGTCCCAGCCGGGCGAGCCGGCCCCATAGAATTGTAGGGTAGGGAATCAGCTTGCACTCTATAGTTGCTAGCCCCCCTCCAATTGCATCCCCATAGAATAGTAGGGGCTAGAGTAACTAAAATAGTTCTAGAATCACTCCATAGAATTGCACGGTCCCCCCTCCAATTATAGTTGCTAGAACAAGGTGTTAATGGGGAATTATAGGCCCCGGGGTGGGTTGCTTTCGGAACCAACTAGAGTGAGAGGTGAGTGGCCGAGTGATTGGATGGAAGCTCCATTTCAAGAGGATAACACCGGTTGACCTCATTATTTGCCCATGTTATTACATCTTGAAGAGCTGTATCCATGTTGGAGGAAGTTGATGGCACATTGTAGAGATTTTGAGGCATGGAATTTGGTTTTTTGAAGAGGTCAAGACTCAAGAGTGATTAGATGCCACATTGCTGGATAAAGAAGATCCTATAAGTTTATCTGAAGCTAATCCATGTTTCAAGCTTGTGCACTTTCTGTCACAGCTCACCTGGTATGTTCGTGCTGCAGGACTTTGTGTGCTACTTGGGTTTTTTCTATAAGAGTTTTAAGAGGGTTTATTTCATGGGCTGTCTTTATCCAAGAAAGGCAGAATGTCTGTAGGTATTCATTATTGAGGTAGCTTGTATTTTGTCTTTGTGTTTTCTTTTGCTCCAAAGCCCAGAGAATCTCATCTAATAATCCTAGCTGTGGCCTCAAATGCTGAGAATTGTGATAAAAGAGCTGCTAAATATCCAATGGGATTCATGCGATTTTGTTTAGGTCCACGGATTTGCATTGGTCAAAACTTTGCATGATTAGAGGCCAAAGTAGCATCGGTCATGTTTCTGCAACATTTTTCTTTTGTGATTTGACCTCATTACATCTGTGCACCTATTCATTCATTCGCTTTTAAGCCCAAATATGGATGCTTTGGTCATGAAATAGAAAAATGTACGAGAAAAGGAGGAAATAAGAAGCAAAGCTTGTGAATATTTTCAAGAGGGACAACAATCAATGGATGACAGTCTTTATAAGTTTATTGTGAAAAATAAGAACACAGTGAGCAGTCCAGGAAAGTGACAGTGCATAAGAAAAAGATAAAGATAAATTTACTAATGTCCAACAAATGACCACAGATGCTAGGAAGAGTGACAAATCATCACTAGACAACATGGTAAGCTCAAAGAAAACAGAGTTACAGTCTATATGGGACAGTCATAAAGTTAATAGCATCACATGGTTAAAAGGACAAGGCTTTAAGGAAAACTAGAGCACATTCAAAGAGAAGCTAAATGGTGCCAAAGAATTAGACAGTGACAGTCATACGCTTAGAGGTTATGGTCTAATAAAGTTCATCAAGCCATAATAGAAAAGATGGTCCATAGAATGGACATGCACTTTATCAATAAATGCTCAAATAGAGAATATAGTCCATGTGTTAATACATATGGCAATTAAGAGATCTTTGTTGGTATGGTAGGGTACATAGTATGGAAAGACCTTCAAATAACAGCAAATGTCATGGCGATTTTTTAAGAATTATAACTATAGCAAGAGAAATGAGAAATACTGAGGATAAAGTCAGTGATAAAGGTTCACCAGTCCTCTGCACAGGCTTATTGAGGTATAAGAACAGCTCCTTTATTGACAAAGAATGATTGACAAATATTTAGTGCACACTAGAGCAGATTTGAAGCTATCTCCATCATATGAATGTCATAGACAAAAGGGGCAGGATTAGTACTCTTAATATAAAACACTTGATGGCCTAGTAGTTCACTGACACAGTGACATTGGCAATGCATGTGCTGAACCCTCCTGCAAAGGATAATCTGCTGCTGAGAATACATATGACAGTCCTGTTGAGGATAGTGGGAAAGGAAATTGTGGTTGATAGAAGTCAAGCTAGGAAACATGGGTATGTTTATGTATATGAAGGTTTCAAGAAAGGACCATTACTCAAAGGGGTGAGTGAAGAAGATGAAAATCTTTTCAAGCATATGAAAGGGGCATGAAGATTGCAGTGCTAAACGGTAAACAGCCAAGGGATATGATAAGTAACTATTATTGTAGAAGCACAAAGACAAATTATGAAAGTCTTGATTGCACTTAACAGTAGATAGGAAATTTTGAGAACCATGGATGGTTTGAAGAAGAAAGGTCTGTGAATAACATAAGATATTGATGAAGAAGCAGTGCAGGGTATAGTTCAAAAGTCAGTGGTTTCTTAGTTGCTTAGTGACTGTTGCCGTTGGTACTTTTTAAGCATGAACGCTCTTTACAAAGACAAAATTTTCAGTCCATGGGACAATATTAAGCCCTAGACATCACACACATGACAGTCTATATGTCTTCATATGGAGTTAGAATGAAACAAAGACAGAAGAAACAAATACTTGGAGGGTTTTAGTGATAAAGGACACTCATAATCCAAGGAATGATATGGGCTTGGAAGGCTAAGTTGTGACAGTCGAAGGGATCTGCAGGATAAAAACCAAACGTGCAAATAGGAAGGCAATCCTTGCATCATTTAGAAGACCAAAATCACAGTATCATAAGCAAGAATGAAATGGAAAACCAAATGACATTCCTTAATCACAATGACATGGAGTTGATGGCAGTTTTCACTTCACAGACAAGTAATTTAGAATAAAAGAAATAGCTTAGACCAGGGCTAGCATGGAAAGGTAGAGCTCAGGAGGACAAAATGGCAATCAGAAGGACTTATAGTCATAAGGGGAGAAGCGGAGATGTCAAAGAGTTAAGGTACCAATGTAAGGGCAATTAAAATGTGACAGTCAATGGAAGTTTCTAAGTGACAGTACCTCAAAATGATCTCAAGGTCTGCCATAAGTGTTTATTAAGATCATAATCAAGGGCAGCCTTGTTTTGCAATGCATGTTTAAGCAGGTCTGCTATGACAGAACAGTGAATAGGGATCTAATAACTATGACATAGAATGCCAAGTGTGGCTATATTCAGGAACACAGTACAGTCATCAGAGCAAATCAGTATGACAATGAAGGATACCTTGACAGTGAACTGAATTACAGGCTAAGTGAACAGAGATTGTGGAAGAGTAATGGTGAACAAAGGTCTAATAGAGATTTCATAAGGGTGTAACTGGCTTTTGAGCAATAGAAAATGATGAAGCAACAGTCCTCGCATATGAGGTGTCAAGTGTTGGAATGTTAAAGGAAGGCATACTGTCATTGATGTCAAATCACTTTTGCTATCATTATGATTAAAATGTATGTGCCATGTGATATGTGTTGAAGATACAAACCAGAAATGAAGATAAACAACAAACAAAATAAATGAACAAAATACACAGCAAATTATCCTGGGAAAACCCTCCAACTTGAGGGAGAAAAACCAAGCCACAAATATGTCACTTATATATTAATGAAAGAGCAGAAGACTGCTTTACAATGCCCAAAACTAGGCCAAAACTGAAGCAATAATCATCGCCCCTATGATCTGCAGATAATAAATGAAATATCCATTTGATACAATCACTCAGCAAAGAATATCAAACGAGCAGCTTGAATACTCCTACATATATATCACACAGAAACAAGGAATACCAATCTATATATATCTATACAAATTCCTCTTGGAAGAATATATAAAATTGTCTTGACCCTTCATTGTCTTGACACTTCAATGTCTTGTCCCTTCAAAGCGAGGACCCTTCGTTGTCTTTAATAAAAAATAGATTATTTATATATTTCAAATTTAGGAAAGAAAGATAGCTCCCGACGCTATGATATCAACACTCCCTCTTAGCTATGGAGGTATCTTTCTAGATATCCCTGTCATGGAGTTTCTCAACATAACACCCACAATGGCTACACCCATTTGTGGAAAAGAGTTTATCACGAAATCTCTCAACGTGATAACATCATGGAGTCACTCAACATGACACCCACAATGGCTATACCGATTTGTGGAAAAGAGTTTTATCATGGAATCTCTCAATGTGATAACGTCATGGAGTCACTCAACATGACATCCACCATGGCTACTCCCATGTGTGGAAAGAAGCATATAAACAAATGCCCATCACAGAATCACTCAACGTGATATCGTCATGGAGTCTCTCAACATGACGTTCACCATGGCTACTCCCATGTGTGGAAAGAGCAACATCTCACAAGGGCCTTCACCTCATATTTCTCCATCTCAAAGAAATATGCATTAAAAAACATCTCTCAAGGGCTTTCACCTCATATTTCTCCATCTCAGAGGAATATGCATTAAAGAGCAACATCTCTCAAGGGATTTCACCTCGTATTTCTCCGTCTCAGAGAAATATGCATTTTAGCACACAGTAAGAGCAACTGATGCTGAGACTCCCTCTCAGCAAGGGCAACATTCTCACACTGGAATGATAGAGAGATTCACACAACTTTGATTATCACAAAAAATTACAATTGGCTCCAATGATTGATCAAACAAGGAGCTTTTGAAGCCACACTGCTTCTCGAGCTTGCTGATCCTCTGCAAAGGACCTGTCACTTTCCATTTGCTGCTCAAGCTCCCTCTAAATCTAAAGATATCCTCCCTCTTTAGCTCATCAAGCTCTCCCTTTTTTAATTAATAGTACTCTCCAGCCTTGACTTCATCATATTCTCAGCGCATTAACCCTTTGATAGGTCATCTTGATGGCCTCTAGTTCGAATCTCTTCCTCTGACCTCATGCGGATCAGATAGTTATGAATAGATTCAAATGTCAGTGAATCTCTAACCCGATATGAAGGAAGAGTCACTGCAGAGTATTTGCACACCCGAACCAGGCAATATATTGGACATGCTATGCCCAATGCAAAGAAAGAACCCTCTGATTTCTGTCACATCTAGATACAAGCCCATTGTCTGTAAATTCTTGCTCAGAACTCACACAAGATGAATATTCAGTGCCTCTGTTGATGAGACCTGGCTTCCACAACGCAAATGCCCAAAGTGATGACTCTTTTTATTTTGCCAAGGTTTCCTTAATAATGCTGATTCAATAAGTCTAGAATTATACCACTGTAGTGCCTTTATTTGCAAATTTGTTTCCAATTGCCAACATTAGAAAGTCTGGGTGAAAAAATATTAAAACATCAAACCTAATAATAGAAGGTAGCCTCCATTAGAATATTCGGGCAAACCATCAAATAATATGAATAATAACAATTACAGATAATCTCATTACTTCACAATGATAATTATTAACCTATGACAACTGTAATCTTTTATACTTCTTTCAATTATCCTGTGGGTAATAATAAACTCACATAATCTTGACACAGACCTATAATACTCAAATAAAATATCCCAAATTAAAATATAAACTCTCAAAGCAGTCACAATATTAGATTTGATAATAGGATTTATCTGCAAATTTGTTCAGCAAGAGATTCGATATACTGGAACAAAGGAATTGGATACAACCCTACCAGACCCACTTTAGGATCAACTCTGGAATTTCAAACGTTGGAAGAAGAAACGTCACCAACTCTAAGCAGGTTGCTATCGGTTATCATTTTTTTTTCTTTTTGTTAACTAGCGATATTCTTTTGATATGCACAAAAATTCTCGGACTCCCCAGCAAAAGAAAGTCTTAGTCTGAGATTGTATCGATAAACTTGCTGGTATAAGTGTCCCATGCACTTATACCAACATTCATTGAATGAGCATGGGTGTCTTGAGCTCTCCATAGACCTATCGCTACTTCAGTTTCCACGTGGTGTTGGAAACTATACCAGGCTCAATCTTCAAACTTGTATTTTTGAGGTGAAAAACTAGCATATGTAAAACATTTGATTGTAACTACAATGAGAGACAGACGCATTTGTAGTTTGACCAGCCAAACTCTAGGAAAGTCTTAGGAGGGCTTTACAAAGTATCAATAACATATAACACTAGTAAAACCGTTCGAATTTGTCAATTTTGGCAGCTTTGATAACAATATTGGCCTTGGATATGGTGTTGCGACTGGTGGTCTTAAAAATTGAAGGTTTAGTTGTGTTTCTCGGCTTAACGGTGCATGCCGCAAAAAGTAAATCCGCACCAACATTTAAAGCCGGTAAGACCAATGCGTTTCCGTCAAGAAAAAACAATGATTAGGAATTTCAGGAGGCAAAGACATAAAAAGAGTCTGCCACAACTTGACTCGATAACAGTCCCACTACATCCACGCAAAGCTCCGAACGGCTTGGCTCATCTATATGCGGCCTCACATCTGGTTCATCGATCTCTATAGAGCCTACAACAAAGGATTTCTCAATAGCGGCCATGGAAGATGTGTCTCTGTAGCACTTTGAACAAAGACTCCTCATTGTAGAACTTCCGAAGTATCCACTATAGTTCGTGCAAACCTTTATACCTTCTGGGGCTTCACATCCCGTGCCATCGGTGCCTCTACAATTTAAGACTCCACGACCACGATCCTAGGTTGGCCTTGAATAAGTGCCTCATAAAGCGTAGTCACAGATCGATAGTTGTTTAGCCGGTGTCGCTGCCGACGATCCTGAGGCTAAAAATGTGGCGCTTCTCGTCCATAATTTCAAGTTGCTTGGTGCTCCAAGCCGTAGGAAGCCTCAAAACAACCCTAACTTCTCTTAGACATCCTACCTTTAGATCTCCATTGCTGCACAAACAGCAGCTTTGCACAAAGTTCTTGTAAGCTTGCAGCTCATTGAAGCGCCACACCACAGACTAGACAATGCTTACTGGCGCTTCGATGCACTGCACCACCATTGACCGACACTCATTGCCCGACACGGTATGCGAATGATAGCGCTCCACGACCTCCTTGAGCCGTGAATATTCTTCCTCCAAACTTCTAGCGGTGCTTGTTGTGCGTACATCATTTCCTTATTCTATATAAATTCTCAAACTTTCTCTCAAAGAAATCTCACTGAAACAATTTCAAGAATTCTAATCCCAACCTTGCTTAAACTTGGCTTTGATACCATGTTAGAGATACAAACTAGAAATGAAGATAAACAACAAACAAAATAAATGAACAAAATATGCAGCAAATTATCCTGGGAAAATCCTCCAACTTGAGGGAGAAAAACCCAGCCATAAATATATCACTTATATATTAATGAAAGAGTAGAAGATTGCTTTACAATGCCCAAAACTAGGCCAAAACTGAAGCAATAATCATCACCCTTATGATCTGTAGATAATAAATGAAATATCCACTTGATACAATCACTAAGCAAAGAATATCAAACCAGCAGCTTGAATACTCCTACATATATATCACACTGAAACAAGGAATATCAATTTATATATATCTATACGAATTCCTCCTGGAAGAATATATAAAATTGTCTTGACCCTTCATTGTCTTGACTCTTCAATGTCTTGTCCCTGCAAAGTGAGGACCCTTCATTGTCTTTAATAGTAAATAGATCATTTATATATTTCAAATTTAGTAAAGGAAGATAACTCCCAACACTATAACATCAACAATATGGAAAGTATCATATATACAAAATAATATGTAGAGGTGGACACATTTACGGCACAAGCCATTACATTAATATGGTAGGAATATAGTCAAAGTTTTTTATTTACAGAGATACTACATTACTATATGAAAAATCTATAAGAATGGAGAATGTGGTCTTCAAAGTAGGAGATAACTTTGGAATGTTTGGTATTCATAAATAGAGTAAGAATGTCCAAAGTATATGAAAAGAAAGAAAGTTTTATTTTTAACAAAATGAATAACATAAAGGAATTATTGGTAGTTCACATTTGGGTGTTAGAACAACTTGTGTGGGTAACCTTTCCGGGTCATTCTTTTGCTGTACAAATTTCCTAAAATTTACTTGGCATAGTGATAATGAGCAGTCGAGCTAGTCAAACTTTATATGATTTGCAATCTACTTGGTGATATCAGGGAAAGTGAATTTGAAGATCTCTTTTACAAATATGGTCCTATTACTTTATTGAGTTTGAGGATGTCCATGATGTGGAAGATGCAATTCATGGTTGCAATGGATATAACTTTGGTAGAAGTTGTTTGAAGGTTGAGATTGCACATGGAGGCCGAGGGTAATCTTCATCTGCTAATTGTTACAGAGTTTATAGTGGTGCTGGCAAGCTTAGCAGGGGAGTCTCTTGATGATTTGAATATCACATTCTTGTTATAGATCTACCACCATCATCATGATGGAAGGATTTAGAGGATTATATGCGAACAGTTGTCGATGTTTCTTTCAAGTCTTTCATGATAGTAATAGCACATCTGAAATTGTGGACTACACAAACTATAATGACATGAAATAAACTCAACACAATCATGGCAGATTGAATGGAGGATCGCTTAGATCAATTATTGGTTGTCTAGCAGTCAGACTTACCAATGCAACAGTCTTTTGTGATAAAGAAGATGCAATTGGAGCAGTCAAATGAAGGAATAAACAACGATCATGTAATGTCCCCTCCTTAGGTAGGTTAGTTTGCAGTTGAGGTTGGCCTATTATTTGGTTCTTGTAGGCCAGATTGTGTAGGGGAGCCATTCATGGGGTTCTGGAGACATATTAGGGCTTTGTGAGCCAGTTTGGTCAGTTTGGGACAATCTCCTAGAATTTAGGAGGAATCCCTATTTTTTAGGGATTGCCTGGGAGTTGTTCAGGACGCATCAAGAGACCTCCGGGATCAACTTGGATACTTGTGGCATAGTTCCTATTTTTAGGAGGGGTTCCTAAGTTTTAGGAGACTGCCAGTTAGGGCGCAGTGGTCAGACAACATCGGTGGACATGCGTCATCAAATGGAATGCAGATTGGGCTCCAAATGAGTGAGCTATGAATAAATTGGAAATAATAACATTATTTCCTAAGTTGGTTTAAAATTAAATAATAATAAAAGTGATTATTGCAGTCACTTTATAATATAACAATAAATTATAATAACATAATGGCTTGGCCCAAGTCCGTAGGCTAATGATTACATGTTATAACTTAAAAGGGGGACTCTTGGCAATGATGAATAAACCCCTTATAAGGTTTGATTCCCTAGGGAGGAAATTAATAAAATAAAACTTAATTAAGTTTGCATTGATAAAAGTGGAGAAACCCTAGAAAGGGTTCGAATGGCTTTTGGGAGAGAAAAATAAATGATTAAAAGAAAATAAGGGTAGCCACTTTGAGAATAAGGAAATCATTTTAACTTGGCAATTTTTGGAGATGGAGTTCTGAGCATGAGAGTTTCAGCTATACAGGTCATCTGAAAACGAAATCTCTCAGAAGATAGAAGACTTGCAGATGTGAGAGATCATCTAAGGGTCTTAATTTGCATAGATCAGCATTATCCTTCATTTGGCATCAGAAGTTTGAAGCAGTTTGAGATTGGTAAAAGGCCAAAATTGTTCACTATAATTGCAGATCTGGAAGTTTGGAGATTAAATCAATCATCACCAAAACCCTAGGGTAGCTGTACATCCTCCAGGCAGCCCCATTTCTACCCAGCATTGCAAATTCAGTGCGGGAGTTAGCAGATCAGACCAAATTAAGGTATTTTTGGACAGTATAAAGCACTTGCAGCACTGCAGGGGTAAACCACTGTGATTACCAGCAAGAAGCCTTTCCTATTCAGCCGTACGTCAGCATATTTAGCCGTTTCAGCATCAGACCTGGGTGTTTGGTATCAGCAGCAGCTACAACAAGTGAAATCACAGTCAATATCAGAATTACCTGATATCAGTTTGGACGTTTGGAGGGATCAAGAGTGCTGAGAAATTTTTGCTTCTTTATATTGGATTAAACCAAATTGCCTGGTATGATCTGTGTAATGATTATTTGAAAGTAAAAATCATATTTAGTAACTGCATCAGCATTTGTTCCTTGTTTGGGTGTGAATTTCCAGGAGTTAGTTTGTGTATTTTTGCAAGCATTGTAATCATTGTCAAAAACAAAACAAAAAAAAAAGAAAAACTTCAAAATACCAAAAAACCAAAAAACCAAAAAACAACAAAACCCCCCAAAAAATCACACCCAACAAAAACAATCGATATCCGGGGGTGCCTACTATAGTGGTATCAGCGCGCTGATATTCCTGCCATCCTGTGAACAAAATTCAAACCATTGATGAGTGATAAACAATTTCAGACTTACACCAGGAAAGGGAATCACACTCAGTGGCAGCCTCCTTTAATTCCTGAGGGTGAGATAGTATCCGGCATTTTGGGACACCATAGGATAGACTTTAGAGCCAGTGATACTCTTACAGACACCATGACTGAGAAGAAGAAGGGTAGGTCCATTAGCCCTAGCACTAGGATTGAGAGGAAATTCGATACTATGATGGATATGATGTCTCAGTTGTTGGGTCAAATGGTTAAGTAGAATCTGTCATGAGAGGAACAACCTTGGCGCACTACTTATGTAGGTGAGACTAGTAGACCACAAGGTGAGCATACTTCAGCTTCTAGTTTAGTTCCGAGGCCTCTACAACCCTTTTTCACTCCACGGGAGGAGTCACCCACCCCACAGAGACGAGGGCCAGAGTTACAGATTTAAGTGGCAAAGGAGATTCAACATCATTACACAGTATATGAACCTACCGCCAGAGGTCAGGGAGTTGTTCACCCTCGATCAATTCATTGGACAAAAGAGACACAAGTTAGGTTTGGCAGGCAGAGAAGATCATAGGGCTACACAGGTAATAGGGATTTCTAGCAGGTTGTGGGCAAGTTGACCTTGCCCCATTTTGATGGAGGAGATTGATGTTCAGTTTGTGCTTGGGTGCAAAAGTTAGATAATTACCTATCTTTGAGATCTATGTTAGAGGAGGTGATTAAGTTCGCTACTTTACACTTAGATGGCGTAGCACATGAGTGGTGGTACCACTAGTTAACCACCTTGGGACATCGCTATATTACCTCCTATGATACGTTCACAAATAGACCCATTGAGCAATTTGATCGGAATGAACTGGAGATGTATTTCAGGGAGCTTGCATAGCTCAAGCAATATGGATCTTTGGAGACTAATATCACCGAGTTTCAGAGGTTGTCAGTGATGGTGACAGATATCTCAAAGAGGAGATTGACGATTCTATTTGTTGAGGGGCTTATGGATCCTTTACATAGTTTGGTTAGAGCATTTGACCCACCCACATTACAGTTTGCCATGAAGAAGGCTAAGAGTATGGAGCATGCTGATTTGAGGAACAAGTCTTCTTCCAAGCACTTCCCAAACAATAAGGACAGGAAACCATTTCATAAAACTTCAGAACAACAAAAGAAACCATCTTAGAAACCCAATGATGAGTTCCTAAATGACTTAAGATGCAAGAATTTATGCTATAAATGCAAGGAACCATGAGACCCTAAACACAAGTGTTCTTCAAAGGGGAAAGAAAACAAGATGGAATACCTTTTAGGGGATGATGCAAGTTCTAAAATTTCAGACCAGTAGACCAAGCTTTGTGACAGTGAAGGAGAGAGTGCATCTGAGGGGTTAGTGAAAGCGTAGGAGGATGAGAAACCCATGGCACACCTTTCTAGCATGTAGAGAGGGGTCATTCAAGATGAGAGGAGTCTTAGCAGGCTAGCAAGTGATCACTCTACTTGATATAAGTACTACACATAATTTCATTGGTGAGGGGCTCGTGAGTAGGCATGGGCTTTAGATAGAGGAGTTTGCAAGATTTAGAGTGAGAGTGGCAAATGGATTTATTCTCCCATGTACTAGGAAGATCCTCAACCTCCCCTTGAGGTTGAATGATTATGAGTTTCAGACAGATTACTATGTTGTTAGTTTGGGCGAGATAGATATCATCCTAGGAATGACATGGCTTCATATGATTGAGGAGTTTTACCTTAATGTGCACACTATGGAGATGAGATTTGAGGTAGATAGGAGGAAGCTTGTATTGAGAGGTATGACAGATGAGAGCGTTCGAACTATATCCTTGAGGAGGATGGAGAGGTTCATTAGACATGAGCAGGTAGAGTAGGCAACAAAGTGTGTTTTGATGCCTACCATAGTAGAGCAACAAAAGTGTGACTACCTGCCACAGGTTCAAGAGATTCCTAAATACAATAAGGTGTTTAGTGGCATACCACCAGGTAGACCACCCAATAGAGGTGTTGAGCACATCATTGAGTAAGAGGGTGCAAAACCCATCATCATCACTCTATATAGACACACCAAGCGACTCAAGGACAAGATAGAGAAGACAATTAAGGAGTTGCTTGATATGGGGCATATCTGGCCTAGTAAGAGCCCATTTGCATCCGTAGTTGTATTGGTAAAGAAGGAAGATGGGACTCTTCGCATGTGCATTGACTACAGTGCTTTGAATAAAATGACAATTAAAAACAAGTATCCCATACCTCGCATAGATGAGTTGATTGATGAGTTACACGGGGCTTATTACTTCTCCAGGATTGACTTGAGATTTGCCAGATGAGAGAGGAGGATGTGGAGAAGACAACATTTAGATGTCACTGTGGGCATTTTGAGTTCCTAGTTATGCCATTCGGCCTAACCTGTGCACGAGCCATGTTCTAGTCTTGTATGAAGAGGGTGTTTCAACATCAGTTGCGGAGGTTTGTTTGATCTTCTTCGATGACATTTTGGTATTTAGTCAGAGTTGGGGGGAGCACTTGAGACACTTAGAGGAGGTGCTAGACATTTTGGAGGAGTCCTTGTATGCCAAGGAGTCCAAGTGTGAGTTCGGGATGAAAAAGCTACTCTACCTAGGGCATATTATCCGTGTAGAGGGAGTAAGAGTTGATCCAGAGAAAATTTGGGCTATTATTGATTGCCCCCCACCCAAGAATCTCACACAACTTAAGGAATTTTTTGGGTTGTGCAGTTTCTATAGATGCTTTGTGAAAGGGTTTTCACAATTGGCAACACCTCTCACAAATTTGACAAAGAAAGGGGCTTTCATTTGGACCGAGGAGGCACAACAATGTTTTGATAAGTTTAAGCAGTTGATGCCCTTGTAATCTGTACTTGCATTGCTTTATTTCACTAGGCCTTTTGATTTAGAGTGTGATACCTCAGGAGAGGGATTTGGCTCGATGCTGATGTAGGACAAGCACCCCACAACATTCGAGAGTCAAAAATTGAGGGGGCCAGAGCAGAGTTACAACATTTATGATAAGGAAATGTTAGTCATCATGCATGCATTGGCTAAGTTTAGGCATTACCTTGTGGGCAGTAAATTTGTAGTGAAAACAAGTCATAATAGCTTGAAACATTTACTCACGCAGCGGGATCTCAACGATTGTTAGTAGAAATGGGTCAATAAGCTTCAGGCTTACAATATTGATATTGCTTATATGAAGGGTAAGAAGAATATTGTTGTTGATGCCTTATCGAGGAGACCCCACTTGTGTTCTATTGGAGAGATTGCAGATGGTTGGTGAGGTTTGATTTCTGCCAAGTATGCTGACACATGGGATACTGGTATTATTGATGGGACAATACAAGATGATAGATACATGGTTGTAAACGATCTCATCATTTACAAAGGGTAGATCTTTTTGGTATCGGGATCGAAGATGAAGAGATAGATACTGCATGCTTTTCATGATGCACCTATAGCCAGACATCCTGCGCACTTTAAGACTTACCGACAAATACGATAGAGATTCACTTGAAAGTGGCTAAAGTTAGAGGTCCTTAGATGTGTTTGTGTCCTACCTATCAGTAGAATAAACAAGAGCACACCTTTCTTGTAGGCTTATTGCAGCCCCTACCCATTCTAAGTAGGAAGTGGGAGTGTATCTCGATGGACCTTATCACAGGCTTGCCCAAATCCCAAGGCAAAGATTGCATCTATGTTGTGGTGGATGGACTTACTAAATTTGCACACTTTTATCCAATCACCACTACATAGACAGTAGTACATGTGGTAGACTTGTTCTTTCGGGATGCATTCAGATTCCAAACTTCATGGGTTGGCGAGGAACATAGTCAGTGACAGGGAGAACAAGTTCATGAGTCATTTTTGGTAGGAGTTGTTTAGACTCAGTGGCACCGAGCTCACTCCGAGCACTAGCTACCACCCCTAGACACAGATAGTAAATAAATGGGTGGAGGGATACCTTCAGAACTACATATTGGGGCAGCAAAAGGCATGGGTCAGGTGGTTATATTTGTACTAGGATTGCTACAATTAGTGTTACAAGACTTAGACTTGCCTTGGACTCGGAAAGCTGATTTTTGACTTGGACTCGGTGTCCGGATTGGTAAAAACTTGGCAAGGACTCGACAAATTGAAAAACTCAAGAAATTCAAAGATTTTTAAGGATTTAAAACCTTTTTCATGCATCATTTAATAAATTAACATTAAAGACATAATAATTGAGATAAATAGAAGCTACTTTGCACACATACACAAGTTTACATTGATCTCATAAGTTTAAATGCAAATTTCTAAAGGAAATAAGCTTAACTAAATAACACATTAGAAATATAAATAGTGTCACTGTCAAATGTCTACAATATTCATGGAATCAAAAGTTCCAAACATATATCAAAATAAAAGCTAGAGCCTAGAAGACTAAGGCTCAAAGTAGCCTATATCAGTGATCAGTTGACCTCGCAACCTTCCTACATGTATGCCAAGATAGGTCCTAGAAGATTCTGCAGCCATGATCTCTGCCCGTGTCTGAGGCTCAACCTCAGTGACATTCATGTCCTCATCATCTTCATCATCCTCACTCTCAGCCTCAGGGTCCTCCAATGGGTCTCCTAGCACTCTAGCCTCCTCTTTTGCCATCCCTACTGCCTCTACCTCTCGATCCACCTGATCACCCATTCCAACTCTTCATCCCTGAAGATAGGATCATCAACCTCAGTGTTCCACTCTGCTTGTGAATCAACCTACTCTAATGTGATAGATGTGTCAGTGCCCAAGATCTGTCTATGACGGAGGTGAAGCTACTAACTTGCACAAACAATCCACAATCAATATTTGAGAGCTAATCGATCTGCTGGTTTGTTCTCTAAAACCCCAATAATTTTCTCTAATCCCTTTTTCCTCTCTTCCTTGTGTTTGCAAATGAAAGAATGTTTTTTTTGTGCTTGAGGAAAGCTATAAACCCCAAAAAGTCAAACAAGATGGGTTAAAAAAGTGTCTTTCGTCACTTTATGTCTTGGTGCCGCCAACCAAGTCTTGAGCTTGAGACTCGGCAAGTTAGCTAAGCTCAGCTGACTCGGCGAGTCAGTCTTGACTCGGTCTGACTCGACCGAGTCCGAAGCCAAGGTCAGTTTGACCCATTTTCATGATTTTGCCTTTGGACTCGCAGAGTCCTATAACTATGGCTACAACACAACCTACCATATGTCCATCCAGATGACACCTTTCATGCCATTGTACGGGTATAATGTGCTCAGCTTTCTAGATTCGCTGTTTTGGTGACAATAGACTGCCTAGTGCCAAGGACCTCCTGTAGGACAGCCAGAATGTCACGAGGGCCTTGAAGGAGAACATTTAGAAAGCTTAGAATCAATAGAAATAGTATGCCAATTAGTGCAGGGTTGAGCGTTCATTTGGGGTGGGTGATATGGTATATCTTATGTTGTATCCCTATAGATAGTCCACCAACAAAATTCATGTAACACGTCTTCTCTTTTATTTATTTCTTTAGCACATGCCCTTTATTGTAGAAGCCTTTTGCACATTATAAAATTCAGCCCTAGTCTCTTTTTCTAGTTAGTTCTTTCTGTTTAGACAGGTATTGTAACCTGAAACAAGGCTCTCCCTTGTCAATTTTCTGTATTGTAACACATTTTAAGGTATGTAGAGCTGTTGTAAGACCTTTATTAATAAAACATGAGCTTTTTGCCTTCAAAAGAAGTTTTTTTATTGTGCGCTATTGGATGATTGATTTTTCCTTTTGCGGTCTGGATGAAGATCCTTAAATATGTCTCATTATCAGCACCTTTAAGCAGATTATATATATGTTTAATGCAGGTTATGGGATGTGTAAGTGGTGTTAATAGTCAAAAGTTGTGAAGAAATACTACACCGAGTATCATGGCCTTCTTGTGAAGTACCTAATGCTTCACCACCTTCAAGGATATAGTGTATTGTCTGCCCTTATACCTTATATGCTTCACCATCTTACTAACTCGATACTGATTGTAGACATCCAATCGCACAAGGATAATGAAACACCCAGCAATAGCCACCCTTTCTGTTCACAACATTGTTCCAATGACTTCAATGACTGAGATTTACAATCCTCCAAAAAATGTCAAATAGTTGCTCTCAGATTTTTTCAGGACTTCAACCAAGGCCCCCTTCTCCATTTCTGTTATCCCAGACGCTTCCATTCTAGTTGATTACGTGCTCATTACAGCTGGAAGCCGCCATGATTTTCAGGACTAGAAAAAGCTACACCCAAACCCGATAAAGAAATATGTATGCCATTTAATCTTCAGAAAGCTTAAGACCAATTTCTTCTGTTGATGGAAAAGGTAAGAGTCAATCAAATACTAGACACCCAAAACGTGCACAGTGAGTTCAACTAGTCTGGATAACAGAGAAGTCATTTGATATGAAAGGTCAGCTTAGCCCAGTCACGATAACTCATGTGATGTCTCCAAACGGCTCTGTGCCAAGGAAGAAAGTCACACAAGATGATTTGGTTTCTTCTGGCCAAAACACAGCAATCTTGAACTCAGGGAAAAACAAAAGAGATGTACGGTCTAATGAGACTATTATGAAATATTTACTTATGGGTGGAACAAGTTCTCCCATTCTTGCTTATGGTCTTTCTTGGCTATATGGTCTATATGGAGGTGAGATTGAAATTCAAGAAATAGCCCATGGTCTTATATATACACAAGTGTATAACTCTCCAGGAATTTGGATTACACTTGTATCTGCATTCAAGCTTTCTTTAGTTCCTTTTCATCAATGGACCCCCAATGTATATGGAGTGCGATTCGTTTTACAAAATATTTCATTTTTAAATCTCTTTTTTAGAGATGTTTCTATTTATAAAAACTCTATAGACACGTGGAAAAGAGATTGTTATTCGTATTCCCACTTGGACTAAGACATCACTTTTTCCAAAAGTTGATTTGAATTAAGGTAAAGCAAAGTAAGAAACAAACTAAATTGTTTGATTGAATTAACAAATAACTTTTACAAATTAATTATTATGGGTAGTTTTTACGAAGGATCAGATTAATGATGTGTACAATATTTTTATTCTTAACATAGATGCTACATAGTAAGTTTTCACAACTCACAATTTGCTACAATTTCCTCGATCTCTTAAACACCCAGTTCTCAGCAGAAAGGAACGGTGCTCATCACCAACTTCCACCATGGCCTTTTTCCACACAAAGTCTCAATACTTCACTGTGCTAAGGGAGGTTCTCGCATGATAGCTTGGTCTTGAAACAACTGTCTAAAAGTGACTACGAAACCAGTAGAACACAGAGAAAGAAAAACCAGTGTTTCCTTTGCCTTAGTTCAGTTGCAACCCAGTTACAGCTGGCTCTTAACTTGGATGAATAAAATGGAGCTTGATGATATTGAATTAACACTCCAAAGAGTAATTGGAACCTTTGAACCATAACTCCGTTCCCTTGAGATTTCATGGCATTGAAATTACCAATATTCAAATTAAAACGTCAATTCCCTTTAAGTCAAAATTATGTTCCAGTAATATAATATTCATCTTTATTGTCTACTTCAAAAGATTATGTTGAGATAATAAATTGCCCCGAGGATAGCTCTCAATCCTGAAGAGTCTGTGCTTCAGAAGCAAAATCCATTCTGCAAATTCTGCAATATTTCTATCAATAGCAAAATTCCACTCTGCCCCTGACTGAAACTCCCAATCTCCTTTCACTTGACCTCCAATGTAATTCACAGGAGGATTATTTATATTCTTTAATTTTTTTAACTCCTCAAACTGACATAAGGCAAAAAATGAATATTTCACCCCTTTTAAAACTTTTTAATGTGTAAGTGAAGTATTTAAATATTAGTTGGATGCTAATGTGGGGATATAACTTAGCATTTGATTAAAAATAAAATATTAGCTTCTAGGAAGGGACATTACAGTAAGAAGAAACTAAGATATGTATATCTAGAGTGAGAGGATGTATGCAGATTTGGAAAGCCGTAAAGACAGATTTTAGAAGTGAGAGACTGGTGAAGATTAAATAATAAGTAAAAGGAGCAGCAGTTGTTGTCAAACAGATGTATCTTTTCATAACCAAAGGGTATGACCCTTTCCTAAGGGCATTAAGTCCAGTGTTATCTGGGGATGCGTTTCCAGCATAATTTGACCCGTCCTGGAAACTCAAAAACTTCCAGAAACCCATCCCTTAGCTGCCCATAAAATTAATGCTTCAATTTTGATAATTTGTTTGACATCCACTCTTATGTGAACTCTCAATTTAAATTATTTAACACAAATGTTATATGTTAAGCTTCTATGATGTGAAAAAATGCTTTATCCATGTTTTCATATGAATATTTAAAATTTCCCTATTTTTATATAGTTTTATATAGCTGTCCTCACTGCTGCACCCTGCTGCAGGAAAAAATCCGTCCTAGAAATCTGTTTCCCTATCCCCCTGTCCCCCCATTTTGGAAACCTGGGTAACATAGGCATTAACAAATGAAAGGGTGTGACTCCCCACACTTAAAAGGAGATATAAAAGAGAGGAACTTCATTTGAGAAGGATATCCAAGGGAGATTAATTTGGAGAATCATTTATTATTCTCAAAAGCAACAATGAAAGGTGGTGACCCTTTCACCAAGAAAGATCAAAATTATGATATTATGTGATTATAAATATTTATAAATGATTCCTAACTTGCTTGCAGGATCTCAATCAAAGCAAAAAGGTATCTCTAACCCCTATTGGCCCAGAACGAATTTGGGACAAAAGATTGTGAAAGATTGCAAATGATAAATCCACAAACCAAGTTACACAGTGGCTGGTTAATCTGTTTCTCCATTTTGGACATCATTTCCTCCTCCAGTGGCCTAAAACTTTCAGCGTTTTTTTAACTCCCTTCACCCGATTTAATCTGGACATTTTCTATATTGTTTTCCTTCATGTGTATGCTCTGTTAATATCAAGCTTTGCATCATTTGGGGCATCAGTTTTGTGTGAATACAATGCTGTGTACACTCGTGAAAGATTCTTGTGTGTTTCTTGGTGAGAATGACGTCTTTTGTCTTTCCAAATGCACCATAAACTTTGTGCCGAGGTCTGCGCATGTTGTATCTGCCGTATATGCTTAGTTGACAGCATGTTTTGTATTAGTTTGTTGCATATAAAGGAGTAGACAGCTGATGAAAACTCATCTAATGAAAATGCTGATTGTGAACCTTCCTTCATACTTTGATCAGGTCCTCGTATGGAGCGTTATCTTGTTTTTCTTTGGCTCCGTATGCTAGTAATTGGGATATAACTGTTCTTTCTGTTATACCTTTCATATGCCTAAATGCTTCTGCTGTGCGGTTACTGTTTCAGGGTTTACGTATTGTGTTTGCTGTGTATTTTTTTCTTGCCTTTACCTTGGTGCAATTTCCAGCCGCTGTGTAACTTGGTCTGTGGATTTATCATTTACAATCTTGCACATGAACTTTCACAATGTTGACTTTCAAAACGTTAATATATGTGGTGGTATATTTTTTTATTTTGCTTTAATATTAGCATAATGGTGTATGAACTTATTTGCTGCTATATATATATATATAATTTTTTTTTAACCCAAAATGAATCCGAACCCAACCCAAAATTTTTTTGGACGAATTTTGAATCCGAATCTCGAACCTGCATCCGTACTGCAATCCGAACCAGCAACTTAGTATTTTACTAAAAAACTTATGTCTATAATAAAAAAGGGGCTTTTTAATTCTGCATTTGGAGGGCCAATCTGTTTTGTCGTTTGGTACACTTATGATAAAAATTTGTCATCTTTCTATCCATTCTCAAGGGCTGTACGGTATTGTTGTCCTCTCTATTTTTGTTTCGATCCTATTGTTTGTAGAAGCCTTTCTGGTTTGACGAGAGCATCTACTGGATTTTGTATCATCAAATCATGGAGTGGAACTGGACAGATTTTACAATAAAAATAAATAAAATAAAGCTTTTGCATGTATCAATTACATATTCATTTTCTGTGGATAAATGGAAGCTTCTTTGTTGAGAGGAGTCTATGTTAGTGTTGCGGGACATGATTTTTGTTGGCATCATAGTGTGCCTTTCCCTTGGTGCATAATAATATTATAGTTGAAAGTGCGTAGCATGGGAATTTAGGAAGGTGGTTGAAAAATTAAAACTGAAATGATAAGCATGAAATTAATAATTGCCAGTGCAGTTCAGTTAACTGGAGTGTGCCTCACAATCTACACCATGCAAAAATCTAGTTTGAGAGATTCTCTGTGCAGATGCGCACAATTGATGCCATGATTTGAGTTGGTTGCATGCAAACTAGAAGTTTGGAGCAGTGGGGTAAACTGCTTTTAAAACCCTGACATAACCATTGAAACAGAGTGTTAATAGAAGACAATAGCAAAATTTTGCTACATTGCTTTGCTCAAAATATCTAGTAAATCATTGCACATTGTTGTTTGCTGCATTTGTCATGTTCATGGTTTCAAAAACATCCATGAGTTAACAAGGGTATCCAAATTTAAGCATGCTTTGGTGGAGAAATAATTGTGTGCCAGTGTGTATAAACAAATCACATCATGAGTGTTTCCCATGTTCTAACAAGTTGCGAAATGATTGAAATTTGGTTACATTGTGAGGACCCAGTCGGAGTTCTATTCTGGAGCAAGTTCTAAAGGTTTTCAAGTTTTGTTTGTAGATCTGTGTTATTGTGTTTTTCAATGTTTAAATCAACACAGATCTGGAAATGGAAAATGTAGCAACTATAGATGATCTTGTTAGGGTTTTGGATTTTTCTGGAATGCTGTTCTGTGTTGGTGCTACTGTGTATGGTGCAGTTCAAATCTGGATTTCCATGTGTTGGTAAAGGGTTTGCTCTCTATTTTTGAATAACTTCTTGTTGGAAGTATTTGTGACTTATTTTTGTCTGTATGGTTGATCTACGTTTTTGGGTTGCTTGATCCGCTCACTGAGTTGTGTTGAATCAAGTTGGATTTTCAGACCTGGTTTTGAATGTGTGGGTGGGTAATTCCATTGATGGAGAGTCTGTTTGTTGGGACATTAGTCACCATTTGTTGATGGGAATGCTGGAAACTATTGAATATATTGTTGAATCTTCTTTCTAGCGCCCAATTCATTATTATTATTTTGATCAGATCTGTTTTGTACACTATTGGATCAAACTGGAAAGGAAGCAAGCTAAAAAAAGCAAGATCTTATTTTGTTGAGATGGTAGGGAAACTATGACACTTCTGCAAATTACAAAGATGTCTGTTTGGAAATAACGGTGCAGATTTTATAGTGCAACATTGAAATGTTGAGTGAAGCATTGTGTGACAATCCTCATAGGCTACATGCAGGGTGTAGGTATCTAACCTTAACTTTTATTTAGGTGCAAAGAAAAGTTGAAAACATTATTCTACAGAGCTGTGCATTCACAAAACTATGTTCGAGCTTTTTCTTTTTTTCATATATGGCCACATGATCTCATTGAAAATGTGAAGGCACAAAGCAAAAGTTGAAAACTCTTGTTCTACAGAGCTGTGCATTCACAAAACTGTGTATAAGCTTTTGCTCATGTTTTCTATATATGGCCACAAAATCTCATTGAAAATGTGAGTGCAATAGGTGCAAATAACCAGTTGATTGTGCAATATGGTTTGAATGCAGAGAGAAGGTGTTGCACAGGGATGATTCACAGCCAATGTGAGTTTGGTGTGCACTCTCTATCAGTTCACATATGAATAACAATGTTTGCAACATTTGGATACTTGTGAGGAAGGAGAAACCTTGAAGCACTTTAGCATGGAGCAGGTAAGTGAGGATATTACCTTGTTTATGGATGGCATGAGTATTTGTTTAGGCGTCCTAAAGTAGCAAGGCATGCAGGGTAGACTTGATGCCCAGTTATTAAGAGCAGTGTGCAGGGATATAGACTGCATTAGAACATGCAAGTTCCAATATTAATAGTGCATGCATTTTTGGTGTACATGGGTGCACAGGAAGACTGCTGTGTGCATACACAGGCAAGAGTGTACACATACAATGGAAGTAAAAGGATTGTCATATGAAGTCCGGCTAGAAATACATGCATGCACATATAGTAAATATTTTATAATTTCATATACACCTATATAGCTCCTGTTTTCCAAGTACAATGGTTGGAGAGTGCATGAGGATGCACAGTTTTCAAACATGGCCATGCAGTGGCATATCAGGTCAAGAATTGTTTGAAGAGTGGCACAGGAAAGTAGTTGGGTTGTGTGCTATGATTGCAGAGTTACATTACACTAGGATAGTTTTAGACTTTTGCTTATTGCAGCAGTGTATTTATGCATAATGGTGCATTCATGTATCTGAGTTTCAGTTTTGTGTCCTTTTTTCGTTGGATATAGATGCACCCAGAAATGAGAGAATTAGTTGCATGTCGAGGTAGTCATTGTTGGAGGATAATACTGACCGCAGTCATACTGCCAAAACACAATGAGTTTTTCTTTGGCGAGAGGTTGTAATTCGTCTATGGCAAAAACCTCTTCTAGGTTGTAGAATGCTAATCTCAGTTGCTTGCAGCATGATGTGTGTTCATTTCATAATTTCTTTTTCCTGTTACATTGCTCCCTTTTAATTCGTGGTGGTTGTTTTCATTTTCATGATGTGCATGAATTTGTTTTGGATTTGGCTTCTAATTTGAAGTTCTCTTCATTAGTTGGTTTGTTCAAGCAAGTTAGCACCCCCGTGTGAGAGAGGAGTTCCACATGCATGCTTGCTATCATTGTTAGGCATTGCAGAGTTTAGCATCCATAGATTTTATGTGTGGAATTATGAGGACAGAATATACTAAATTTGTTGGGAGAATGTTGGCACCTAAAATAATCCATGTAGAAAAAATAACTATTATTTAGGAGAATACTAATAAACATTTAATTAATTAATTGGAGAATAATAATAGACACTTAGTTAATTAGGTGACCGTGCAACCATGCAAGTAAATGCATGTAAGGCAATGCAAAGTTTTCTTAAGTACATATATGAGTTAGTTACAGATATGGCAGTGTTCATCTGATTGTAAAAATAGGAAGGGTTTGCATATTTATATGCATACTTTCCTATGCATTTGAGAGGGATTGAGAGTTCAGATTTAGAGGATTGGATACATCCTATAAGCCAGAGGGCAGGTAAAGAGTGTTTCAGCTGCCCCCTTGCCCTTTGGAAGGCCATTGTATGTAATCATTATTGTCATGTCAAGAAGCTTTAATAATTAATACTTCTGCATTCATGTGTTCAGTTATTGTATTGCATGTATGCTTGTAGTTGCAGATCTGCATGCTTAACCTCCATGGAAATAAGAGCATTGGGTCCCAAATTGACATGTACCTCAGGTGAGACTGTCCTTCGGGGTTGTTGCCAATGGGAAACCAGTGCTTAGATGTTCAATGTTTGACCAGCAGGGTTGCAGGTGTAGATAATGGTCTGGATAACAATTTTTATAATGAAATCTTAGACTGCACTTGATTTTTTCATTTGCAATGTTAACTCCATACTTAAATGATTTCTTCTTTATAAATGTTAGAGATGAATCATAGCTGAAGAATATGTAATTTATGTGGTTAGTTATCATTTTTTTAAAGATGCAATGATGAAACATTAACAGATAAATGGATTATTACCATGTGCATCTATGCACATTAGTTTGAGAATGTTTTATTTTACATTTTATAACATGGTCTAGGATTGTTTCTTGGATCTTATAAGTTAGTATTCTTTGCAGCGACTTACAGGAGGTTCTCTGCTTTCAAGAGACAGAGAGTTCATTGTCTTCTACAGGGGAAAAGATTTTCTTCCTTCTATTGGCGCTGTATTAGAAGAAAAGAAAGCAATGGAAAAGGTTCTTCAAGAGAAGTATGAAACTGAACAGTTAAAAGAAATCTCACCAATTCTTTCCCAGGAGCAAGCTGTACCTGTTGAATCAAATATAGAATCTCAATTTTCTAGAGCTGGAAATCAGTGGATCTATAGTGAAGAGCAGAGGAAGATAAGAGAAGCAGCATCCAGAGTCAAGAAGATTGCAGCAGCTAGAAGACTTGATAGCAAAGTGAAAATTGTATGTCTACAAAAATATCCACCAAAAAACCCAATAACTCTAGACAGTTTATATTATCCAACTTTTGCTTGATCTTTTCCTCTTGGCATAGCTTTTTCTGTTTACCATATGCATATCCATCTTATTAAAGAAGCAAGGTAGTGATATTTTGAAGACATATTGATCTCTTGGCTATATTTGAGACTAGATGACTTCCTTTCACTTTTAAGCTTGTTGACTTGTAACTCAGGTTTAATTGAAGCCTTAAAAAGGCTTTGTTTGATATACAGTTTGCAAAAATGAATTTAACATCACATTTTTGAATGCTTTAATAGTATAATACAATTTATATGCAGATTGAGTCTATAAAAACAATCTGATCGGTCACTCTAAATTTATAGGCCTTAAGGAAGAACGATGAAGTAGAGAAGGAAATAGATGGTATGGAAATAGTTTTAGATCCTGCCCACAAAGAGACAATAACTGAAGAAGAAAGATTTATGTTACGTAAACTGGGGTTGAGAATGAAACCTTTCTTACTTCTGGGTAAGATGTATTTCTTTAGAGAAAATTTGATACTAGCACTGTTGCAATTTTTTGGCCCCGCTCCCAAGCTTTCATGCATTATCTTATTTATATTTATTTCAGGTCGACGAGGAGTCTTTGATGGTGTGATAGAAAACATGCACTTGCATTGGAAATACCGGGACCTAGTAAAAATAATTTCTAAAGAAAAGAGCATTGCACAAGTTACTGACACAGCTAGAATGCTGGTTAATGAAAGTGGGGGAATATTAGTGGCAGTGGAAACAGTCTCCAAAGGTCATGCCATAATTGTATATCGCGGGAAGAATTATCGACGTCCTACTGTGCTGAGGCCAAAGAGCCTCTTGACCAAGAATGCAGCATACAAACGTTCAATTGATATTCAACGACGTGAGGTGCTTCCATATATAATCATTTAATCTGGATTGGAACTTTCTTCTTTCTTTTTTTGGAATCGACATACAATTTCCTTGTTTATGTTCTGATACTTTCATTTGTCTCTATGAAAATATTTGCAGTCTCTGAATCTTGACACTTTACAACTGGAGAGAAACATAGAGCAGATGAAATCTCACCTTGTGCGTTTGGAACTTACCGGTGACTGTAGTGGCATTTTTTTGTTTATATGCATTTTAATTATATAGGACATATGAATTCCGTTCATTGTTTCAATAGAGTTTAAATAAAATTGTACACCACCTTGTTTTAGTTCCAAATGTTGTGTATGTGCACATAGATATGTGTATAGATGTTATGTACACCCATATATCTTAATCTTATTTCATAGGATTATTAGAATCGTGTTTTTTTTTGGTCCATACTTTCCAATTTTTGATGACCCTTCAGATCCTATAGAGAAAAGAGGAAGACAGAGAAGATACGAGCGAGCTGTTGACTAAAGAATTGGATGCTCGTGCCACATACCTCTCTGAAGTCGAGGATAGAATATCCATGCACTCAACTGAAAAATCAGTTTGTGCATGCTCTTCAAGAGATGAAGAAATTGCAGTGCATTTGACTAAAGAGTTGGATTCTATAGATCCTGAGAACTCAATGGTCAGAAATTAAAATTTGAATAGTTTCTAGAAAGTTACAGTTATGCACAATTGAATAAGCCCAGCTGTGACATAAAAGATGTACTGTGAATGCTAACTGTGCTTTTGTTTTTTCTTGTTAGAGTGAACATGATGCAACATACTTTGACCATTATGACAGCGACAGTGAAAAGGAAGATAGTTTGTCCATTTTGCACATAGGAAAATCTGCAACTGACTCACAGAAAACAAATACTGATGCTTCAGAGCACAAGAATGTAAAGAGCAAAATGCCTGAAATTTTTCATCGTGCGGAGCCCCTCTCAAATAAGCTAAGACTTGTACTAAGGAGGCAAGCTCTACAGATGGAAAAACAAGCTCGATTTCATGTTGGTAAGATTTTGGCACTCTTATTCTCAAAATAAGTATTTATTATTTCTTACATATTTAATGGGGAGGCATCAAAAATAGCTTGTCCAGAAACCTGGTGTTAAATCTGCAAGCAAACTGATCATACTATTACTGCAGGAAAGAGTAATGTTTTATCTGGCCTTGCCAAGGCTATCCGTTCGTACTTTGAAAAGCATGCACTTGTTATAGTTGCAGTGAAGGGTCGTGCCAGGGGGACTTCCATTCAAGAGATTGCATTCAAACTTGAGGTTTTTGCAAGAACTTCTTCATACACAATTGTATTGATTTTGTTTTAAATTTGAGCATGCAAGGCCATTTACTACAGGTATGATAAAACAATTTGGATGCTCTATTTTCAGGAAGCTACAGGAGGAGTGTTGGTGTCCCAGGAGCCAACCAAGCTTATATTATATCGGGGCTGGCCAGAAGGTGAAGAGAATCCTTCTTATGATAAGGAGAGAAAAGAATCACAAGATATTGCACCTGAGTTGATGATTGCAATTCGGAAAGAATGTGGTCTTTAGTGTAGAAGATAATTGCAAATATCTGGAACAAATTTCAGCAAAGTGTCGTTCATTCTGAAAAAGGATTTAATAATTTAAGGATTACTGATTAAGATTATAATCTTCCTTTAAATTCTCAAGCATGTGCAGTAGAATATGCTTAAGAAGGTTCAGTTGAATCCTTCGTTGCAATGACGGATAGAGTTCATTGTGAAGATTGTGGTCTCTCTAGAGGTCAAACCATCAATATCTCAATTCGAGGGGCAGTTTTTTGAAAGACTGAATTCCTTGAAATATGCAAGATTGTGTTGATGTATTAGTCATCGGGTTTATTAGTGTTATTTTCTTTTTCTTTTTCTTTTGGGTCGGTTTCTCAGTTTTGGCAGTAAGTTGTACAGTTTAACTGTTCTATCGCTGCCTTTTTATATTTGAAATGTATTCTTCCATTGCATCGAATAATACAGTACACAGTTCTTCTATTCCATTGGAAATCCTGGCTAAACAGTTGTATGAGAACACATAGATAGTTGTATGAAGCTATTGAACATGTTGGAATCCTCTAGAAAAGTATTAAGATAGACATTATTTAGGAAAACAAGACAAATTGTTTCAGGTGAAATTAATTTTCTGTTATTTTATCTCTTGTCATAAAGATGGTTTATCTTACTTTTTATTATGAATTCAAGCAAGAAAAAATAAACAAGAATCTTGAATCTGCAAATTGTGTACATTTCAATTCACAACAGAGTCTTTTGTATTGATGATTAAAAAGACTTTAAAGGATAGGTAGAATGGTATAGTGAAATAGAAAATACTGAGAAATAGAAAATACTCATTTTCAATGATCAATGTTGTAATATTTGTGGAGGCGTTCAACCTATAGCACCAACTGCTGTCAAAGAAAAGAATATGACAACATAAAAATCAAAAGCTTTTGTCAATGGAAATGTATTTATTCAATACATGGGTGTAAGTTTTCTTGGGATGTCTTTAAAAAATTGAAAGATCTATATGATTCTCATTCTGAATTGGAGTTTATTCAGTTGCAGTTGAAGTTAATGTTGAATTGAAGAATGGAGATGTCATGAGTTTGGCTTCTGAAATGTGAGCCATCAAAAATGATGATGTTGCTGGTGGGAAAGTTGATATCTAACAACTTCCATAAAGACACTTATTCCAAAATATTCCACTTGTTTAGAGTCTCTTCAAGCAATCAATTAAATACCATCACTTTCTATAAATTGGTTGAAATGTTCGTAGAATGTAAAGCTTTTAGAAGAAAAATTGATAACATTGGTGAAAATGTGTCTTTCTCACAAAAAAGACAAGCCTCCTAATAAGAGCTCTTCAAAAGGGGATCATAGTGATGGAAGAAAAGGTAGAGGTTAATGGAAAAATGGAGGGAGAGGAGCTGCACATAGCAAGACCATTCTAACATGTCAATCAAAATGGCAGGTTCTATTTGTATTATAAGGTTGGAAAGGGAGTCATGAAAGCACATGAATGCAATAGAAAATTATCTTATACAAAAACACATTATGATGATAAAACTTAAGAAGCAACTGAATTTTCTTGTGGAAGTGATAATGATCAATGTGTGTTTTTTGTTTCAGAATTTGCCTGTTATAATTCATTTAACTATTCATAGTATGATGTTTGGGTCTTAGATGGGATTCACACATAAAATCTATATCCCATGTCCCAACTCAAGGCTCTCCTCTCTAGATTTTTAAGGGCCTCCCTTTCATAATGACCTTACCTCTTTAGATGGGCCTCAAATTTTAGACTAATTGGCCACTAATAGAACTTCTAGCCAAGAAATGGACTTACTTTTGGTCCAACCACAACCTTCCTACAAGTGGCCCAAACAAGTTGAGCAAGATTTGAAAGATATAAGACTTGATGAAATAGGTAAAATAGGCACAAGTTCTTACAAAGCAAGGCAATAGGCTCAATCCAATATTGAAGGTAACTTGAAGTCTATTGGTAAACTCAATGTTCTAATGAACTTAGAACTAACTTCCTATGAAGAAGTTAAGATTACTGCACTATGGAGGCAAGCAATGTAAAATGAGTTTGATGCTCTTTTGAAAAATGACACGTGAGAGTTAGTTGATCCTCTACTAGGTTGTAAACCTATTGCTTGCAAGTGGATGCTATAAAAAAATATAAAGAGATGGTTCACTTAACCAACATAAAGCTCAAATTGTTTCAAAAGGTTATGCAAGATGGCATAGACTATGATGAAACTTTTGCACCTATAATGAAATGAACTAACATTCATGCTTTTTTATTTCTTGCAACACAAAATGGGTGGGAAGCTCATCAAATGGATGTAAAAACTACATTCTTGAATAGAAATCTCAAAGAAATAGTACACATGGCTTAATTTAAAGGTTACGTAGTCAATGGTAAAGAACATTGGGTATGCAAGCTAACCAAGCATCTCTTGAAGTTTGAATTTGATGATGCAACTCTTTTCTTTTTAAAGTTGATGGCTTTGTTGTCTATCTTGTTGTTTGTGGATAATTTTTTTTTATCAATCGTAATAATGATGATTATATTCAAAATGTGAAAGACAACCTAAAGAAAGAGTTTGAAATGACTAATTTGGGCCATCTTCATTAACTATTTGGATATTGGGCTGATTCGAAAACCAAGTATTTCTTCATCACCCAACAAATATATATTGTTGAACTTCTCAATAAGAAGGTGTGCAAGATTCCTCATCTTCTAATGTATAGCTATACTCTTTGGCATAAAACTTCTTTGAAATTATTTGCTTTAGAATTCTTGTGAGCACTAGATTCCCTCAAAGAAAATTTAGAAGAACAATGACCAATTTTTATAAAATTGAAACATTTGAATGGTAACTAACCTTTGTATTTGCGAGTGCCCTTTTCTAGTCTTCTAACAAACTTTGCTTCATGTTCATCAAATCCATTGCTCCAATCAAATACATCATTTTTCTCCTTTTAGTTGACTTTGAATGTTTCTTCTCTTAGGACCTTGTTTACTGAATTATCTCATCTCAAAAGCAACAAGTGCTCCATATAGTTGATCCAAAGGAAAAATAATTTAGATCTCTAGCTTCTTTAATAGATGACGCTTAAAAATTATAGGATTTTGGAAGTGATCTAAATACCTTTTCAACCACAACTACTTTAAGTTCTTCACCAAGGCCTTTGATGGTGTTGCCAACTTTGTCCATTCAGAGTAGATAACCAATGGTGTCTTCATTATTAGACATCATGTTTTCAAATTTTCCTTTATAGATCTACAACTTGGTCTGTCTCAATTTAGCGTCTCTTTCATAGATGCAACTCAGTTTTTCCCAAACATTCTTAGTAGCATTACAATTCATAACTTTCCCAAGTTCAAAATATGATAATCCAGTCAAAATGACATTCTTTGCCTTTCTAAATTGTTTTGATAAGCCTCAATCTCTCCTGGATCAGTAAGCAAGCCAATATGAGTAGTATATCCATCATTGACTTCTTGCCAAACTCCATATACGAAACAACTTAGATGAGCTTCCATCTTTAATTGCCAGAAGTTGTAGTTTATTCACTCACGTGTCATCCCAAATCTTCCTCAAGATGTTATGATTTTTTCCAAGGAACTTGGCTTTGATACTAATTATTGAGCACACAAGACAACTAAGAGGGGTGAATCAATTTGATAATGAAATCTTAATTTTTTACTGCTCCTTATATTAAAATCTTTATTCCATGCATCAAGAACAATGAAACAATGAAAGAACAAAGCATTCCATACAATTGCACAAGTGAACACTAGATTTGTGTGGAAAACCTAATGAGGGAAAAACTAGGGTGAGATTATTCTCACTATATATGAATTTTTTTTAGAGATGTAACCCCAAGAAGTAACAACTCATTGAAATGAAAATTTTATGGCTACATTAAAGGAAGTTCATTATTTCCTGATTATGATAACAATTAGAGAACATAGCAACAACCTAATAATAATATGAACATAAATATTTCTACCACAATACAAATGACCATCAATAACTTCCAACACATTTCTAGAGTACTTAAGGCACCTCTAAATGTTGATACCTTCATCTCACTACTTTCCAGTGATCATTAAGCATTCTAGCTCACCATTTCACACGAGATCACACTTCCACATCATTCCCACAATCCAAATGATTTCATCTTTCATTTATATCCTCTACAAGCTCAAGAAAAATTTCTCCAAGTCGGCCATGATGAAATATATGAACATGAAAGGAAAGTGTAAGAACACAAAACACTACAGCTCCATAGGTCAGCCCCAAACACCTCACAATGGAAGGAAAGTGTAAGAATACCAAGACAAGGAGTAAATTGGACCAAAAACACATAAAGTGTAATGGTCACATAGGTAAGACCCAAACACCTCACAATGGAAGGAAAGTGTAAGAATACCATGACAACGAGTAAATTGGACCAAAAACCCATCATGCCACTACTCCAAGCTGCCACAAACCCTAAATCAATGCCACAATTAAACTAAGTCGTCTAGACAACTACTTATCTTCTCAAACATAAAAAAACAATCACTAAAGGGTGATGGAATGGTCTCGAAACATCATGTGGAACACAAAGGAACATCATATAGAATATAGAAATGTTTCAACATCATCCATATATGCAATTGGTTCCAAGCAATCTAGTGCAAACAAATTGAACTTTGAGAAAACTAACACCATGGGCATCTAGCCAACTAGTCTTGAGATATAGAAATTAGAATCATACTTGCAAAACACTTGAACATATAAGAAGTGGAGGGAAGTAAGATACAAAAAACATGATCACTTTCCCCAAAGTGAAAGAGAAAATACTAAAATGCGGAGCATTTCATTTCTCCCAAAAATTAACAAGACTGTAAAAACTAGTTTAATACTCTACTTTCACTGTAGAAAAAGAAAGATATGAAGCTTTGGATTTACATCTTCCAAATTTGGGAACACAACTTCCAATCCACATAAGCATATCTTCAAGAATCAAGAAATGCAAAGTAAATTCCTGAGCTAGAGACAATAACACAAGCACAACAAAGTCGCAACATCTAATCAACAATTATTTTTACTTCCATCATTTGGACATAGGTTGATGTCATTTACAATACATACTACTCCAAGTCTGTCATCATGACTTGACACCATTGCCAACATATTTCTCCATAGGTTCTCACAAGGAACAACACACATACTATTTTAGTAATCCATTTCATCGAGGAAAGCATACATATTTTATTTTGTCAACTATAGAACTTATTATATGTCTTCAACAAGTAGCTCCAATCAATACTGCTACAACAATCAATCTCATTAAAGACAGTGTACATATTGTATTTTGTCAACCATAAAACTTTATTGTATGTATTCAACAACTAGCTCAATATGATCAACATCCATATGTCTTCAACAACTAGCTTCAACAATCAAATTTATATGTCTTCAACAATCAACATCACATGATCAACATCCTTATGTCTTCAACAACCAAATTTATGTCTTCAACACTTAGCTTCATATGTCTTCAACATCATCTCCATGGTTGGTGTGTAATGTCCCCTTTCTGGCAGTAGGCCATTTAGATGCCTGATTAGTCTATCTATCCATCCGGATAGACTAATGGCTTCATTTCAGAGGATGCCAACCAGTCATTGGTTTGCGTAAATAGATATTTATATGTTGGGCTCTGTTTCTATAGTCAGAATCACTTTATTTTATAAAGTGTATTATAAAGTCACTTTATGTTATAAAAGTGACTTAAGTAAGCTTTTATCCCACATGGCTTAGTTTGTTGTACTTCCACTCACTTTGAGGTTATAAAAAGAAAAAGTACATCACAGAAAAAAGCACCATGAGATATTATAAAATAAAAGAAATACATTCTGGTTGCTTTTTGTGACTGGTTATTTCTAAGGACGCAAAACCTTGGAAATTGTGAAAAAATTGGACGTAGCCCCAATTTCTCTTCAAGTGGTGGAATCTCACAGATTTCACAAGTTGAGCATCAAAGTATATTGGTAAGAGGCAAAATGACTCTCATTTGCACCATCTTCTTTAGAGGAAATAGCAGGGTATTCAAATTTTGGTTTTTGAAACAAACTGGAAATATAATAGTAGAGGGAAATCGACATTCTTGGATCTGTGCCTTATTCTTATAAACATCTTGCTACATTGCAACATTGCGCCCAAAGGTGAGCCCCAGCTTTAGCTCGCAGCTCTAGGCAAGCTCACAAAGAGACATCACCCACAATACACAAAGAGTCTTGACTTGTGGCCAGGTAACAAAAATTCAATTATTACAAACCACACCACACATACACCAGTTAATGCACAAGTTCTATCATTATAGTGAAGTTACGTGAGCTGGGAGGGAACATGTTTGGGAGTGCAGATTGTCCTGAGTAAGTGCATCCCTTAGTCGCTTCTTGGTCTAGTAAACTGGTTGCATACATTCCAGTCAGGGGCAAGGTATTGTCCATATGGGTGATAGGTTGAGGATGATTGCTCGCATAAGGGACTGCAACATAATATGAGAGTCCTAGTGCTGGAGAGACTGGCGTTGGGTGAGGGAGGACACACTACCTTCCACCCCAGAAGCAACTGCGTGGCAAGGACTGCATCCAGCAGTTGGGTTCCATCAGTCAGCACACAACCACTGGCACACAACCATAACTTGCACGTCCAAGCCCTACATAAACAAAACCGTGTGCGGGTGTTAGAGAGAGAGCAAAGAAGGAGGTCACGTGCTATGAGTTACCTCACATGGGAAGAATAATTGTGCTAGTAGCTAGTAACATCTACGTTTGGGACCCTCTATCACAGCCGCATTGCTTACATTCAGCTTATCGTGGACTGTCGACTAGTGTATTGCTCGGTTGGTCATTCTATTATTTTATGCAATTGTTTTGGCTTTTCAAAGCAATAAAATAATGTATGCTTACAACTGAATGCCAGTTTAATATTCAAATAAATTGTTTTGTGTGTAGAAACATATAAGTTGTATGATTGTGTCGAATAATCTCTGTTCAGTAGTTATTTTGCTTTAATAATCTATGAGGAGTAAAATGTGGTGCTAGTATACATAGAGAAAGGTTACATATTCTTTGTAAGTCAAGATTCCCGCACTTCCACTAGGATCAGAAAGGAAAGTAATAAGCAGAGATTGACTTGGGACACTATAGTGGTATCAGAGCCAAAGGTCTTTCCAACCTAGTGGGCATTTACTTTCAGTATTGGGGAATGTAGTCCAGGCATGCACAATAGACACAAGTTGTACAACTTCAGACATAACATGGTTGAATAGGAACAGTCTGAACCATCAGTCTTGTAGATATTGTGAACAGTCATACAGAGGAGGAAGAGCATATTATCTTTGAATAGGGCACTCAAGGTATAGGCATGGCAGAGGAGGACAAAGAGGTCACATAAACAATGAGGGCTCTTCGTGCAGGACAGGACCACATCGCTGATGTGTTACACCAGCTCACAGGGGTTATGCAACAAATGATAGTGGAAGCCAAGAGGCCCTAGAGCCATCACAGTGGTGGTAGTACTGTGGAAGGGTCACCCATGGCTGCTATAGAAGCCACTCGCACTACAGATAGGCCTCTTATGCCTATGTTCATAGTACATAATGTCGAGGAAGAAGTAGCCCAGCTCGAGGTAACAGTTGGACTTCCGAAGAATGTTACAACCGCACATGATGAGTGGGGTATGTTACCTGACAGAGTCAAGGATGACTTGACATATGTTTAGTACCTAACACAGATGAGGGATTTTGGTAGAGCACAGCAGGATAGGAGGCCCAGGGGATCGAACAAAGATCTTAAACATGCTATGAATAAATTGACCCTCCCCATTTTTGATGGTAGTGGTAAGACTTTTGCAAGAGCTTGGATTCACAAGCTAGATACCTTCCTGACCCTGAAACCCATGTCAGAGACAGAGGTGATTAAGTTCGCAACCATGCATTTAGAGGGTGCAACATATGATTGGTGGCATCATGGCCTCGTCACCCAGGATCACAGGTTGATTGCATCTTACGAGATCTTCAGCACTAAATTAATTACTCACTTTGATTGGAAGGACATTGAGGTCTACTACAGGAAGTTAGCTCAGTTGAGACAGAGTGGATCTTTGGACCACTATATTGATGAGTTTTAGAGGATTTCTATTATGGTTCTAGATATGGCCGAGAAGAGGAAGGTAATGCTATTCATTGAAGGATTACATGATAGATTCAGAGGGCTTGTTAGAGTCCTCAAGCCAGACACATTGGATGATGCCATTAAGTTGGCACATGACTTGGACTTTCCATCATCCATCCTACAGCTACCAAAGAAAATCTTTAAGGGGTCTTCTTCCTTTCAGAGAGGTAAAAATTAGAATAAGAGCACGCCTCCTAGACTTGACTTCGAGACTCAGAATGAGTTAAGAAGGAAGAAATTGTGCTTCACTTGCAGAGAGCCTTGGGATCCGGATCATAGATGCCTTGGGAAAGGACATGTGCACTACATTGAGGTGGTATCTGATGATGATTGTGAGTAGAAGGAGGGAAGCGATGATGAGAGTAGAGATGCAGAGGCTTAGGATGAGCAGTCAACAGAGTGGAGGAAGAAGGAGGTTCATTCGGGGGAAACCCCCTGTCACTTTAGCATCCCTCTCGGGTATCCCCGCCTATCACTCTTTTCGTCTCAAGGGAGTGGTTAGGGGACAATAGATCATTTTCCTACTTGACATAGGTGCAACACATAATTTCATCAGCGTTGGTCTAGTTTCTAGGAGAGGACTACCAATAGATAGCATTTCGGAGTTTGAGGTCAAGGTGGCTGGGGGAGACTTATTGAGTCGCACAGGGAAGATCATTGGACTCCAGATTCATTTCAAAGATTATCTCTTAGAGGTAGATTTCTATGTCATCGACTTAGATAGTCTTGACACCATCCTAGGCATGCAGTGGCTACAGAACCTAGAGCGGTATACTATTGATCATTAGCATTGACAGCTAGAGTTTATGAAGGGTGATCAGTTGGTTACACTTAAGGCCATGTCAGATAGTGGATCACAGGTGGTTTCTGTTCACAAAATGGAGGCCATCTTCAGACACAATAGCATGGAGTGGGCAGCCCAGTGTTTTATATCCTCTAGCCCCTTGCCGGATTCAGGGCAGCAAATTCACGCTGACATACAGGGTGTGCTTGATAGGCACAAGCGGGTTTTTGAGGACATCCCTCCAGGTATACCTCCAGTCAGGGGCTTCAAGCATATCATAGAGTTGGAGGAGGGGGCCAAGCCCGTAATCACCACTCCTTATCATCATCCTAGGCATTACAAGGAGGAGATTGAGAAGGTGATTAAGGAGCTATTAGACATGGGGAACACCAGACCTAGTTCCAGCCCTTTTTCTTCTTCTATAGTTTTGGTGAAGAAGAAGGAAGGTATTCTTCACATGTGTATTGATTACCATGCATTGAATAAGAGAACCATCAAGAGCAGGTACCCCATCCCCAGGATTGATGAGCTTCTAGATGAGTTACATGGGGTAGTTTATTTCTTGAAGATTGATCTTCGATCTAGGTATCATCAAATACATGTCCGAGATGAGGATGTCCATAAGACATCTTTCAAATGCCACTCCGGACACTACGAGTTCCTAGTGATGCCTTTTGGGCTCACTAACACACCTGCCACTTTTTAGTCCTGCATGAATCACATTTTTAAAATGCAGTTGCGCAAGAGCATTCTAGTATTCTTTGATGACATCCTAGTCTACAACAGGACATGGGCATAGCACTTGCAGCACTTGGATGAGGTTCTAAGCATCATGGAGAGCTAGTCTCTATTTGCAAAAGGATCCAAGTGTGAATTCAGGTTGATGAAGATTCTCTATCTGGGGCATGTGATAGGAGAAGATAGAGTTATGGTGCACCAGGAGAAGATCCAAGCAATTCAGGATTGGCCACCTCCATGTAATGTATCAAATTTGAGAGGATTCCTTGGACTATGTTCTTACTACAGGAGGTTTGTTAAGGGATTCTCTCAAACAAAATCTCCTCTCACCGATCTTACTCGGAAGGGAGCCTTCAGGTGGACAGATGAGGCTGAGGTTGTCTTCGATAGGCTCAAGACCCTTATGAGCACTTGTCTAGTTTTGGATCTACCAGATTTCTCTCGCTCCTTTGTCTTACAGTGTGATGCCTTGGGGAATAGTATTGGTGTGGTATTGATGCAAGACATGCACCCCATAGATTTCGAGAGTAGGAAGCTCAGGGATAGTGAGAGGCTTTATTCCACTTATGACAAGGAGATGCTTGCCATCATGCACACCTTGGCTAAATTCAGACTGTATTTAGTGGGTGGAAAGTTCACAGTCAGAACAGACCACAATAGTTTGCGCTACTTCTTGGAGCTAAAGGAGTTGAATGAGAGACAACATAAATGGGTTAGTAAGATTCAGACCTATGATTTTGCTATCGAGTATGTCAAGGGGAAGAATAACGTTGTGGTTGATGCACTCTCCAGGAGACCTTCAGTAGCAGTTTGTTGTGTTCTATCAGATATTTCCACTGATTGGAAATTCCTTTTGTTGGTTGAGTATTATAAGAATACTCAAGCCTGTCAGGTTTTGGATGATCAGTTTCCAGATAGCAGGTACAAGGTGGTTGATGATATTATCCTTTATAAGGATAAGATACCTAGTGTCGGGTTCTCAACTTAAGACTAAGATATTGAGGGCTATTCATGATGCACCCACAATAGGTCATCTAGAATTCTTCGAGACTTACAGGTAGGTCAGAGAGAGGTTCTCTTGGAAGAACCTCAAGGGTGATGTACTCCAGCCTGTCAGAGAGTGCCCGACTTGTTAGCAGAACAAGTTAGAGCACAAGCATCTGGCAGGGTTATTTCAACCCCTTCCCATTCCAGCTCAGAAGTGGGAGGGCATATCGATGGATTTCATCACTAGTTTTTTGAGAGTGCAGGGCAGGGACAACATTTATGTGGTGGTCGACAGACTCACCAAGTTCTCTCACTTCTTTGCTATCGCCGTAGATTGGTCAGCTTCATAGGTGGTAGAGTTGTTTCTTTGTGAGGTATTTAGATTGCATGGTCTCCCTAAGACCATTGTGAGCGATAGGGACAACAAGTTCCTTAGCACTTTTTGGCATTAGTTGTTCAGGTTGGCCGACACTGAGTTGACTACTAGTACCAGTTACCACCCACAGATAGATGGCCAGACATAGATTGTAAATAAATTGGTGGGAAGCTATCTCTGGAGTTATGTAGTGGGGCAACAAAGAGCATAGGTCTGATGGTTGTACTTGGGGGAGTTCTACTACAACTCCACATACCACATGATGATTGACATGTCGCCATTTCGAGCTCTCTATGGAAGTGAGCCAGTTTCTTTTATAGATTTGTCTCTACAAGACAATAGGGCCCTGATTACGAGAGATTGGTTACAGGATCACCGGGATATACTCAGATCTCTCAGAGAGAACATCCAGAGGGCATAGAATCAACATAAGTTGTATGCTGATCGACATAGGACAAAGAGGAGCTTTGAGATAGGGGACATGGTCTACCTTCGCCTACAACCCTATAGACAGATTTTCCTGAAGCGGAGTGGGTCAGGGAAGCTCAGACCTAGAGCTTCCGCCAAACAGAAAGATGCATAATGTTTTTCACGTTTCTTTCCTCAAGAAGGAAATCAGACAACAAATAGTGGTATCAGATGGATTACCCCCTTTGGACGAGGAGGGTAAATTGGTTTTAGTTCCAACAGAGGTCATTGAGGTCAGGGAGAGGAAGCTGCGAAACAGGACTGTCTATGAGTACTTGATTTAGTGGAGGGACTTACCTTACGAGGATGCCACTTGGTTGGGTGACTCGATCCTGCAACATCCAACATTGAGATTGCTTGAGGGTAAGCAATCCTGGGAAGGGAGGACTGTAATGTCCCCTTACCGGCAATAGGCCATTTTGATGCCTGATTAGTCTATCTATCCATCCAGATAGACTAATGGCTTCATTTTGGAGGATGCCAGTCAGTCACAGGTTTATGTAAGAAAATATTTATATGTTGAGCTCTATTTCTATAGTCAAATCACTTTATTTTATAAAGTGTATTATAAAGTCACTTTATGTTATAAAGTTGCTTTATGTTATAAAATTGACTTAAGTGAGCTTTTATCCCACATAACGTAGTTTTTTGTACTTGCACTCACTTCGAGGTTATAAAAAGGAAAAATGCATCTCAGAAAAAAGTAACATGAGATATTATAAAATAAAAGAAAGACATTCTAATTGCTTTTTGTGACTGGTTATTTCTAAGGATGCAAAACCTTGGAAATTGTGAAAAAATTGGACGTAACCCCAGTTTCTCTTCAAGTGGTGGAATCTCACAAATTTCATAGGTTGAGAATCAAAGTATATTGGTAAGAGGCAAAAAGACTCTCATATTTGCACCATCTTCTTGAGAGGAAATAGCAAGGTATTCAAAATTTGGTTTTTGAAATAAACTGGAAATATAACAGTAGAGGGAAATCACCATTCTTGGATCTGTGCCTTGTTCTTATAAACATCTTGCTACATTGAAACATTGGACCCAGAGGTGAGCCTCAGCTTTAACCCGCAGCTCCAAGCAAGCTCACAAAGAGACATCACCCGCAATACACAGGGAGTCTCGACTTGTGGCCAGGTAACAGAACTTCAGTTATTACAAACTGCACCACACATACACCAGTTCTATCGGTATAGTGAAGTTGCGTGAGCTACAAGGGAAAACATTTGGGAGTGCAGATTGTCTTGAGTAAGCGCACCCCTTAGTCGCCTCCTGGTCTAGTAAACTGGCTGCATACATTCCATTCGGGGGAAAGGTATTATCCATATGAGTGACAGGTTGAGGATGATTGCTCGTGTAAGGGACTGCAACATAATTCGAGAGTCCTAACGCTGGAGAGACTGGCATCGGGTGAGGGAGGATGCACTACCTTCCAACCCAACCCAGCAGCAACCTCATGGCAAGGACTGCATCCAATAGCTGGGTTCCATCAGTCAACACACAGCCACTGGCACACAGCCATAACTTGCACATCAGGTCCTGCATAAACAAAACCGTGTGCAGGTGTTAGAGAGAGAGCAGAGAAGGAGGTCACGTGCTGTGAGTTACCTCACGTGGGAAGAAGAACTGTGCCAGTATCCAGTAACATCTACCTTCAGGACCCTCCATCACAGCCGCATTGCTCACGTTCGGGAGCCTCCATCACAGCCGCATTGCTCACATTCAACTTATCGTGGACTGTCGACTGGTGTATTGCCCGATTGGTTATTCTATTATTCTCTGCAATTATTTTGGCTTTTGAAGTAATAGAATAATGTATGCTTACTGTTGAATGCCAGTTTAATATTCGAATAAATTGCTTTGTGTGTGGAAACATATAAGGTGTATGATTATGTCGAAGAATCTCTGTTCAGTACTTATTTTTCTTTAATTTTCTATGAGGAGTAAAATGTGGTGCTAGTATACATAGAGAAAGGTTACATATTCTTTGTAAGTCAAGATTCCTGCACTTCCACTAGGATCAGAAAGGAAAGTAATAAGCATAGATTGACTTGGGACACTACATGGTGTCATATGTAATAATCTCCCTTCTTTATCTTCATCTTTATTTTTCCAGTCTATTAAGTTGACATCAATGATAACACATCACAACAAGATGTTCCCAAGTTGCAAGTTGCCAAAAATAGGACATGAGATGTTTGATACATTTCACTGATTTGAAAGCTATGATTGGAGGATCAAACTGTGGCCAGATTTTGACATGCAATGTAAACTTTAGTAAGCTAAAATAACCATTAGAGAGGTAACCTAATACCATCACATAAAAATATGGTGAAGTGCTTAACTTTATGACTATAAGAGAGGAAAAAGAGGAAATGTGCATGCTAAGAGTAACCGTCAAACCCTAAAAAGAACACAACAACATCCTAACTTATCATTAACGCTATTGAAATGAAAATGCATAAACATGAAAACAACAAATCAAACACCCCCTTTCAACATTGCTCTAATGCCTTTCTTGTTTCTCCAATTGGATTGTTGTATCTCTAATGAAGTCTCTATGCACTTAATGAAAACAAATTGACAAGAGTTACGAGAAAATTTGAAAGATGATGGTTCAAAATTTGAGAGAAATGAGAGGCCAATTTATAGATTTTTGGAAATCAAATTGACAGATGAGATTGAATCAACGAACGAGATTAAATGAGAGGATGAGTTAAGTGATGAAAATTTAGAAATTGCATTTACAAGTGAATGATGAAACACAAATAAGATAGAGTTAAGTGAAAATAAATATTGGAAATATTTATTTTCAACACAAAATGCCATTTGCAGGTGGAGGACAAAATAGAAATATGATAGAGAAGTGAAAATGAAAATGAAAAATATTTATTTTAAACAATAAATGCCATTTACAAGTAGAGGAAAGGATGTGCGATGAACAAGTTAAGTGGAAGAGAAAATAGAAAGAGAAAAGAATTAAGTGGAAAAGGAAATTAGTAAGCGGGAGTTAGAAGTAAAGAGAAAAGGGGAAGGTGGAAGAGTTATAAGTGAAGACAAATTAGCATGAAAAAAAGATAAGTGGAGTTAGAAATGAGAGTGAAATTTAATAATTAAAAATTATTAATTCCCTCATAATTAGAAAATTAGACAATTAAATTAATTAATTAATTTAATTGTGGGAAAAGGAGAAACAGGGTAAATAAATTATATATTTATTTACCAAAGAAATGAATTAGGATAAGAGGGTGAAATAAATAAATGTGTCCATAAGACCAAGATTAAATAATTTATGAAATTATTTAATCAAGAAAATTTGATAGGACATGATGAAATTAGAGGACAAAAATTAGCAATTAATTAACTAATTATCACTATTTAATTAATAGAAGAATGACACAATATTGACGAATGATGAAGATCAAACACACAATATAGAAGATATTAAAAAAGGGGGGCTATAAGCATGGACCATTTTTGGGTGTCTACATTTTGCCCCTCTTTCAGATAATGCGATTTTGAGCATTGCTTCAAAGAAGAATAATCGATCATGCCCCAGTGGATTGAAAGATTGGAGGTAGGATGCCCCCTCAAAAAATTGGGTGGAAATTGACATGAGGATAATTTTTCAAAAAAGAAAAATGATTGCAAAGATTGATGGAAGAAGGGTTAGATAGAAGATGAAATCAGATAGAGAAGAGTTAGTAATGATAAAATCTTTCTTCCATAAGTGCACTTTTGTCATGTAAGCTTATTTTAATATGGCAAATCAGATGTACCACACCATGACACAAAAAGTCAGGGCGATAATACAATCCCTTTGCATAAAAACAAACACATTGTAGACAAGGAATGTTTCCATCCATCCTGAAGCATATGACATACGTACCCCAAAATTTTATGTAAAGCACCCCACAAGAAAAAGACAAAACAAAATTAAATGACCATTAACCTTGTTTGCAAGAAGTTCATAAATTACACATGACACGTGTTTGCTAGGTTTTCATCATGATACTTGCCCAAAGTGCCCATTTGTCAGGTTTTCACCATTGGACAAAATTATTTCTCTTTCTCTTTTTTTTGTGTTACCAAGACGCTTGTTTGCTAGGTTTTCATCAAGGCAACACTTTTTTTTATTTTCTCTTTTTTTATTCTTTCTTTTTTTTTACTTTTTTTTGCTCATTTTTTACTTTATTTTTTGACATTTTGACATTTTTCAAATGATAGTGGCCGACACATGACATGACAGGGACAAAGGAATAGAGTGCTTTATTATCTGGAAAGTGCTCTTGAAAGGTATGCAATAATGGACATGACTCTTATAGTATGCTCAAAGATGTTGGTACGGTGATGACAAAGGGATATGAAATAGATGATTGGATGAAGTGGAATAATGTTTTAGGGAAAGGATTGGATATGATCGATAAAATGATGGAAAATAAGTATTGGATTATGGAGGGAGTGTAAGAAGGCTTTCTTTTACGTAAATGGAAATGTGGGCAAGAACAACATTGACACACACCTTGAGGGGTGATGGCGCAAGTGATGGAGGAAAAAGAGATTTTGGATTTGACAGAGGAATGCATATGGAATTTGGGACATAAGGAACCAAAATGGATTTGAAAGGTGGAAGGAATTTATCTGGAGGGATAACAATTTTGGATGTCGAATTGGATTTTCCTTTGGGGTACTCCGCTTTAAGGAGACGCTTGGGAATCCACATGAATTTTTATTTTTCATTCTTTTGTGGTTCCTTGGAATGCATTGCTTGTACAAGAGATTTAGAAACCCATATTTCTTTTGACTTTTCTTTCTTCTTAATGGGCCTTTGTGGCCTTTTGGACATTTCTTTATCTTTTTGGATCATATTTTGTATTTGTTAATAAATGTCGATTAGACTGGACATGTTGATCCTTGACTGCATGTGGATTGCTTGAGTTATGGACTTTATGCTCAACATCCAAATTTCTTGGAAAGGGAATGGGATTCATGGATGGATAGGAATGATATGGAGGTATTTTGGAGGGGTGGAAGGTTCTCAAAGATGTGTTCCTTTTCTTACTTGCATGTGATGGGAAAGGATAATTGGATTGTGAACTAGTGATGAAGGAATATATGGACCTAAGATGGATGGAAGCACTAGTGCATTTGACCCACATTTTCGACCAACATTTCCAACCAAGCATTATAATAGTTTTCCTTGGTCGGTTTATAGAAGGAAAAATTTGATTTTTTTAATCCATTCCCGTGTTGGTCAGAATTATGACAACTATGACAGGTCATCGTAATTCCAACCAACATGTCAATATAATTTTAAAAAAAACATAAGGATTATTTTATTTCATTTTGTTATATTTCGCGTGCGGAAAAGCAAAGGTGAAGGAGGGCATCTATCGACACCGCCTACGCATCTAGCCTCGGCTCCACCTGTAAGCACCACTCTTCATCAGTAACTTGACCCCATTTTACCTTTGTGCTACTGCTGCACGAGTTTCATATGATCTTCACTGGTTTAATACATGATTAATATATACCTTTGTGCTGCTGTTGCACACGTTTCATTTGATCTTCATTGGTTTAATACATGATTAATATATATTGTATATTTGGTTTTTAATTCGTATTTTGAATTGTTTTCATTTGTCACAGGTTTGAAACCCTAATCTCTGCACTTCTAATGGTGTTCGCGTCACCATCAAAAGTGGCGTGAACACCATTAGAAGTGGCCTGTGAATTGGGGAAAATATGTTGAATGATGCAATAAGAGAACCATGGTTGTTGATAGATTTGAAAGTCTTAGTTGGTTGAAAGTCTCAGTTGGATACCCATCTTAATCAAAATCTCTCAACATTATCAACATATTCCATAAAGGTTTGCATATGCATGTTTTATAATATATTAGATGTAATGAGCAAAAAAAATGACACCGTTGATAAGGCCTTTGTAAAATAACACCACCAATGGGGCCTAAAAAAATAAATGCAGTCAAACAAAAGGATGTGCACAAAAACCCAATTATCAATCATAGAGGATGCCATATAAAATAAGACTTTATCATGGAAATTATTTAGTAATGCTTTAGTTCAATTACAAATATTAAAAATAGCATGGCAATGATGTACATGAATTTGAAGTATAGAACTTATACAATAATATCTTTATCAACATCACTGCTTTATGTTTACATTTGGTAGCCATTTTTTTTAAAAAAAGTGAAGCCTTCTTTCACACTTGCACTCCAAGTAACCTACTCATAGGATTTCCATATGAATAGAAATGCCTACCACTAGTATTGAAAGGCACATGACATAATTTCTTTACAAACAAATGGTAAGCAACAACATATATGTCACTTTTCATATAATAGATCCTCAGACTCATTTCAAGCTCAAAGCTCCCATCCTTATGGATGTATCATGTACTAAATGAACTGCTAATAGTACCCATTTCCAAATGATTCAAAACTGATATTGATTAGGTAGTTATCGGAAGAATAGTTTGTTCTCATATCAAAGACATAAAATTTTCATAGAGGTGGTTCTATTGAACTAATTTAGTTAAATGGGATAAACAATGTGTAGAACAAGACATATAATAGTGAGAGATATCAAGTTAGGTAAATATAATACTTCTTTCTTTAAAAAACATGCACAGGATGGCCACAACTCCTGGCAACACAATTCATTCCTAACTTCTCATCAAAAAATGTAAACTAAGTCCAAGAACTTTGTAACTATTTGTGCTGATAATTTTAGTATCTGGGATTACATGGGCTCAATAGAAACTTTTAGTGGGCAGACTGTAAAGTATCTCGTGGTTAATAACATGCACACAACTTGATCATGGCAAGTAGGATTTCTATTTACTATTAACCACTAATAATTTGTGCAATTGTATCAACTTGGCTCTCTTTCAACTGAGACTCATACGATGATCTTTTTAGATCATTCAACCTTTATGAGTCTTTGAAATGACTCTCTTTCAAATCCAACTTTTCCTTTTTATGACTAATTGAATTATTTTGTGATTGTTCCATTAAAGATCTTCACTCTTGACTTCAAGTTTATTACTGTCATTTTCAATTAAAGTCACAATATTTATCCATTTATATGACTACATAAAAGACATAGTGCACATTTCCATGAATAAAGATTATTTTTTATGTGATTAAATGAATCCATTGGAAGTACACTCATGCTACACCATTATGTTGCACATTGATGACCTTTCTATCCCTTAAAATTGTTGAATTTTATTGTACCTTTGTTCCAATTAAAAGAAAATCATAGTCCACAAAGAATCTCGAAATTCAAAGGTGGACTCCATAACCCCTTACTTCGAGGACTCCATAACCCACCCATACAGACTTACTTCTAGGACTCCATAACCCCAAATAGTCATGCAAAATGATACCAAACAACAAATTTTCAACTTTATTTAATCATACCCACTTGGGAATCTCCAACCTTCATCGGGAATCTCCAACCAACAACTGGTGCTTGTTAAGTGCACCCTTCACTATGGTCTCCACCAGGACTGTCAAAACAACATAGAATACATAGGATACAACTAGGACATCTCCCACCAAACCACAGTTATCACAGGGGTGGGAGTGATCAACATATGAGGCCATTTGACTTGGAGCCTCTTTGAGTAGTTTACAAGGGTGCACTAGGCCTCTCTAAGTAGTTTACAAGGGTGTGCTTTTCATGCCTTGGAAAATTTTCAACATGGTACTCTCAAATTTTTTGAGAGTACCAAAAAATGGTATCAATAGCTCTCCTTGGGAATCATATATGGTTTTTGTTTTTGGATCACAATTATTGGAAAATGCCACTATTAATTGCACATTTATGAAGACATTTCACAACACTAATTTCCCCAAATTGTACATCCATGAGTTCCATATTGGTTTTGCTATATTATTTCTTTTGTAATGATATATTGTATCCTATTTGTAGAGTCCATACAAATCTTAAAATTTTGAACTTATCTCCCAATTATTCCACGTTTTGGTGTAATTTCACTATCATCTTAGATTTAGAGCAAGAGTCAAGGAAATGATCCATTAGGTCTTGATTTAAATATATCACTTCCTTTTGGTGTCTTTTTGTTTTAGTTTCTTCTCAAGTTTCTACTTTTATTTTTTTGTTCTATTTTCTAGCCCTAGGTTTCCTAGATGTTCCTTCTATTCTATTCTCAAAAAGGAAAAAAACCTACTACACAAATCAATCTTCTAAATTTTCTTGTAGGTCTCTATTATGCATTGAAAGTATAGTTTATAACCTTAATCTTGTAGGAGAGATTCAGTTTCATGCAACCTTTAAACTATGCCTATTGAGTGTCGTGTTTGCACGAGACAATGGCTAGGAATTTTTGAGAGCAAATTCCCCTCTTGGAAGATTGATAGAATCAATCTTAAGGTTCCTTCTGGCTGGGTCTCCACCACTTGGATAACTCAACTGAAGAAAAATGTGAATCTGTTAACAAAGAGGCCCTTGCTAGTTTGTATCTCAAGGAAAACTGCAAAACAAACTTTACGATACCACGATGTTTCTCTTTTTTGGATTTTCAGATTTAGAATAAAGCAACATTAATCTAATTAATCTACTAAAAATGATTTGCAAAGAGGGTAAGAAGTAGTAGGGTAGCAAGAATTTGAAAGAAATTACTGAAAATAAATCTAATGGACATAAACCAATATCACACCACTTTGCGAATTAAAAGACCGAGAAGATGAGGAAACCCACAAAACATAGATCAGAATAAATCACAATCTTCAGCTATATGGATGCAATCATCAATGGAATGAAACAAACGTAGATGTATGATAAGCCAAAACTCATCGAATCACGAAACCACCACAGATGTGCGCACACGTGAGACAAGTTAATCTTCAAGCACCAAAAGAATAATCTTCTCGATAATTCATCACAACAGAGCAATGTAATACCAGCAAACACCAAACTAAGAATCACAGATTTAAAATCATCAAACAATCAATTAGCTCTTTGAAATAAATGAATGAGAAAATCACACATTCAAAAATTTCACATAGATAGCAGAAATATCACATCATGAATGAAGCACCAATTGTATGTATTGTATTAATGATCAAATCGACCCTCATTACATCATTTTATTACAATTTATAGAGCTCAGCTCTTATTTTCGCAGCTAGGGTTTTGGCTACATGAAACTTGGAAATAAACTCTAAAATAGAGATTACATAAAGGAAACTACCTCTAAAACTTAGTTAAACTACCCTAGCATGGAATTAAACCTCATGCTTTACAAAACTTCGAGTAAATCATGCATTAAACAACTCAAAAATGAAGCTGTAACTCGTGCATGCTCTTGATAGTTTTTATGAATCTTCCCTTGATCCTTGGTTGCAGCTTCTCCACGTGGAATCAACTAGAAGAGATCCCAAAATCATGCAGAAACGACCCCAAAAAAGAAGCCCAATTGACTGGGAAATCAACTCTGAGATAACTAGAGTTAAACTTCGGACGTGCCAAAAAATAGACAAATCCCAACAGTTGGTCTGACAAAACCAAGCCTACAAAATGAATAAGTGTCATGTCCACTTTTCCCAAATTTTGGACTTCAGACTTTCGGAGGCCAAAAGTTCTCTAGGGCCAAAAGGTCAAAAAATAGGCACTGCAAAAATGACTAAGTACAAAAACTGCATTTTCTCTTCACAAAATTTGATTGAGTCTGGACTGGCTGCTCAATGACTCGGAAGTACTTCTGGATGTGCCTTTCGAAACCTATCCATAATCTCCAGTACTTATTCAAAGTCAGACATCTTGACCCCTTCAAGGATTTCTTGTTGTCTGTCTCGGAAGGCCATCAATTCTCTTGCAAAACTTTATATTTCTTCTTCTCGAGACAACATTCTTTGGATCTCTTCCTTCTAATAAAACATCTGTTGAAGGTCCTCCTTTGTCTTGACTCCCTGGAATATAGCCAAGTATTGATCGATGATGAAGTTCACAGAGTGCATGACTTCATCATCATCTTCGTCATACAGATCCAAGTCCAAACCCTCAAAGAACTTATGCAATTCTTTTACAAAAAGCAGGCTATTATCTTTCCTCTTGTCCAACCTTTTGAGCACCTTTTCAAAAATGGTTAACACTCCTCTTATATCTTGGATCCATTGCTCAAAATTATCTAGCTCCGAGCCTTCATATACTTTTACCAAAACTTGGAAGCATTGCTTTCATATTATTACCAAGTCATCCAATATCTTGTGCCATTTTAGAATCTTTTCCTCCATGCCATCCTCTTCACTCATGATTTCTACTATGGAGGTGATTCCTTGAAGAATGCCTCTAAGAGGTCTCAGAATCTTCTTGAGAGATACCTCTACAAGCTGCTCAAAATCCTCCTTCCAGTCTGCACAAGCCTGTACAAAAGAATGTGGGATATCTGTACTTATTTCACCCTTTTTCTACAAAATGGCCTGTAATGAGGCTCAGGGTTACTAGGGTCAATGGGACCTGCTATCTTGAGAATTAATATCTTCATAGCTTTGTTTTTCTCCATCAGAGCCTTTATTTTCTCCTTGTCCTTGTCCATAAATCCAAGAGCATGTTTCAATCCGAGGGTAGCTAGAGTTTTACTTCCCTCCCTGGTTGGTTCTCCCAAATCCACCTCCTCTAACACATAGTCATCTGGAGTGATCTCGGTTGTATTAATGCTCATTGTACATATGATAGCATCCTTTCTTGGGTGCTGCGTCTAGCTTGATGGAACACTTTCCCTAAAGATGCCATGTCTACCTCATCATCAGTGTATACCCTTGTCCTTGCCTGGATCTCCTTGGTGAACCAAGTGGGCTTGGAGAAAGCATTGAGGGGCTCGTAGGGAGCTGACAGAGTCAAGGTAGTATCTTGGTATTCTATTTCCATTTCTTCATGGCCTTCCTCTCCTTCTTCTTTTGTCTCTTGTTCTTCCATTACATTCTGCTCTCCCTCCTCATGTGTTTGTTCCGCTTCTTCAGCTTGTTGACACCTGAAAATTCAGGTCCTAGATACACAAAACATCAGGAAAGTATAATCTACATTTTCATTTTTCATATAATTTTCCTAGGTAAAAAATTAAAATGGTTTAAAAGGCATAAATACTTGTTATTATCCTATGTTCATGAAATAGGTTTTTAGTTATTTTATTTCAATAAATTTAATGCATGTATATTGTGAAATAAAATAATTATAAAAATATATATATATAAATAATAAGATGATTAAGTGAATTAGGTGGCGAGAGGGAGTTGAGCACTCAATCTCTCAAGCCAACCTTTTTTCCTACCTACCTACCCTTCTACCATCTAACTAGTTAGTCTATCAATACAAATTCTTACACAAGGAGTATTTCTTGCCTAAATAATTTTAAATTCAAAAATGAATATTCTTTTCTTATGTATTATTTATTTTATTGATTTTAGGAAAAGAGGGTGGGGAGAGAGAGTTGAACACTCAACCTCTCAACCCACCCTTTCTTCCTATCTTAACTACCCGACCTACCCTAACCGATTGTCCTATTGTATTCCTTGAGAATATGGGTAGAAATAAAGGGATAAATTATAAATTATTTTATTCCCTTTTAATAATTTAGGGATAAATTGTTAGGTTAGAAGTATAAGTAATTTTCTCTTGCATGATGTTTTTAAAAGATTTTATATTTTACTTGATTTAGATTTTTCACTAATGTAATCCTTTAGGTTTCATTTTTTTATTTTACCCAAAAAACCCTAAAGTGAAATAATATAATAAAGTAATTTATTTTAGTAAGAATTACTATGTTATGGGTTTTGAAATAAATTTTAATTGGCATAAATCTTTAAATTTTCAAAATGCCTCAATGTAATTTATTGTTTTACCCTATTGTAATTTTATTTTTTATTAGGGTAAAAGGGGATTGTTGGTTATATTTACCTTATTTGTTTTTAAAATTTCCCATTGTTGAAAGTACTAAATAGGTGATGTAAATGTATTTTATTTTTATCTCATAAAAATGCATCATCTAGGGTTTTGTTAGAAAGTAAAAATATTTTGCCTTAAAATTAAATGTGTTTTTACAAATGAGTTGTGTGATTTTATCTTATTAAGTATTTTTTTTTTTAATATTTGGGTTATTTGTTTTAATCCTTTTCTAAAATACTAATACTTCCCCAATGTAAATTATTTTTAATATATATTGTGATGTTAGGGTAAGCACTCCCCCTTTTTAGGGTGAGTTAAAATATTTTGTACCCTAATGTTTTAGAAATATTCCTATATGTAATTTATATTGTCTTATGTTTGTGAAAGGATATTTTAAAAATAAATATATTATGGTTCATACATTAAATTTTTAAAATTTAAAATAAGAAATTATATTCTTTTATTGATGTTATCTCATAAATAGCATTCCTTTATGTTTTGATAAATAAAGTAAGTAATTATGATTAATTATTTAAAATTTTATTGGTACTTTATTTATCAAATATATTTATAAAATTATGTTATGATTTTATTAATGTGTTACTTTGATATATTATTGATTAATAAATGGATAATTTTAAATAAGGATCATATTGAAAACCTAAAACATTATTGAGTATAATAACTTTAATTTTAAATTTTATTAAAAGATTACCTAATGTCAGGTGTTTTGTGCAAGAATTAAGTGTAAGGATTATTATGCACATTACCTGAGGATGTAGCAAATTAAGTTTGTTATACGGGAAATATTTTTCCCTAAAACCATTATATGGTTTAATTTGTAATTTCTAGGGTTAGTTGGCAGTATTAGGTTTTTGTGAAAGGGCATGTCTTTTCACAAGAAACATTTGATTAATGCATTTATATTGAAACATTTGTAAACACAAAAAACATGACACAATTGGGACAATATCTCCTGCAACTACAGATTTGGACCTCATATGCAATTTTTCAAATGTTATGTCAGATGAGTTGTTTATGTTTTTTGAGGTTATATATCATTTATTTTCAGTTAGTTTTTCAGATACTCTTGTAACAGGGTGTTCTACTATGTTCTATTCCCTGATTTATTAATTCAAAGTCAATATATGCAATTTGAATAACAATTGTATGGTCTGTGAACCTACAATTGTTCATGTCGGTCTCTTAATTTGAATTAAACTCGATAGGATTAATTGTGTGAATTGTTTTGAATTGTGATTCAAGCGAAAGCCTGTAGAACGATAGTCTTTCTTTATAGAAGTAAGTTCTCTTAAAACTGTCTCTGATTATACGTAGGATTGGAAATAACTGACTTTATACCCAAATTTGCATTAGGCATTGATCTCATTTTGTTTGAAATTGTTATCTGGTTCTTCTTTGTAGTTTACATATTAATCTGATTTCTTTCTTTATAAAGCATTCACAATTAGGTTTTAGTGATAGTGTAATTTTAGTTTAGATTTCATACATATACAACTATTTAGGAGATTATATCATTTTCCTCCAAGGATTGTTTACCCCTTTGGAAGGAATGTTTGTCTGTGCATGCATTTGTCCAACATAGGACACTTGTAAATTCAAGCCTACTAGCCTTGGTTCAATCAAGCCAGAATTGCAGAGGCACTAGTGTGTGCCTGTCGGTTGATGAAATACGGTCCAAAATTTTTTAGCACCAACAAATTGGCAACTCTACTGGGGATGCTATTAGTAAAAGATACCTACAAAATCTTTGGTTACAGTTGTGAGACTCTACTGGGATAAAGGATTCAGAACAATTTATTTCCTCACAAAAGGTGAGGTGGCGACTCTAAAACTCAATTTCAGAAAAATTTAGAAAAGTCTATGTTAGGGAGAAGATCTCTAAAGAATAATTTATTCATTGAATTGGAACCGAATAGGAGAAATAAGAAGTCAGAAAAGAAGATGTTTTATGTGTCTCCCAAAAAATAGCTTGACAAGGATGATCAGGAGTTGGATTGTGAGTAGTTCCCAAGTTCAAATCAACATAGCCCAATGAGTAAGAATGAGTATAGAAATACTTTTCCATATTCTAAGCCCGGTAATCAAGAAGTTGTTTATGAACAAGAGCAGGAGGATAGGTGGATGGATGGAATAATTTAGGGGATGATTAGATTGGAGAATAAAGATGAGAGGATGCTCAGAGCTCTCAAAAGATAGCCTGACGAAGCTCTTAGAAAGTTGGAAATAGAGAGGGAAAGCATTCTTTCACCTGAAAGAAGTGATGTCGAAAATGGGGAAGTAAATAATAATGAAGCAATTGATAAAAATACTCGGGTGCCGAGATACAACCCTCCTCATAAGAAATGCATCAATGATCTTTTCAAAGCTTTTACTAACCCATTATACAACACAAATGACAAGCGGGGGAGCACTAATGATCACTGTGATTATCAAAATAGTACTGCAAGGAATAACAATGATCAGGGGGATGAAGATCATTGGAGAAAAAGGAGCGACAAAGAGCAGCATGATCAAAATAATAGAATGAATCTCCCTGGATATGATCAATATACACAGTCTAAGTGCCAAGATAAAGTTTATCAGAATAATAAAGATCAAAATCGGGATAATGAATGTGATTTGCACAATATTCAAGGATGGCCTGTGCATAATGGAAATATCCATAGTTTATTCAACGATGATAAACACATTCACTCCTAGTATGGTGGAGGTGGACAAGAGCGGAGAGATAATGATATAAATCATTTTGGTCACAATTATAATAATTTTGAGAAAAACCATAATGCGTAGCATTATGGAAATGTGCAAGGAAACAAAAATATTAATGGATGATATTATAAAACTCAGCAGTATGGAAGCAGAGATATTATAAATGATAAAAAAAATGGTGCCCGACAACCTAAAAATGATCAAAATCATTTAAAAAATAGAAATGATCAACATTATAATGGGCAGCCTTATGAAAACTGTATGATGGGAAAAGGTGATGCTAATGATTTGGAAAGCTATGAAATGCAACATACCCCAATACCACATCAACAACTCGTGCTAGATAGACAGAGCATGTATCATGGAAAAAATGATATACAACAAAACAATCACATGCTAAATAAAGATGCGCATGGTAGGTTGAGTTATAAACACACTCAACATTCAGATGAGCATGTGCATGGTGTGCGAAACAAGAGTTTACCAGCCATTTGTGCTGACTATGGAGATGAACCTGCGTAGAATTATAAGCATGCACTAGGTTTTGCAAACCATAATAATGCACAAGGTAACAAAAATATTTACCTACAATGGAGTAAGAGTGTTCATAAATGGCACATTAGCGTTGAAAATGAAGGTGGTAATCTGCATTATTAGGTACGTGAACTGGGATACAAAGTGGACTGCCAAAATGATATGCAGCAAAATGATGCATAACAGCACGCTGGGGTCCACGCACATGGCACACATCATTGGCATCAACATATACATAATATAAATAACCCTACTTTACGTGCGCATGAGGGTGAAAACTTTCAAAATAAGCAAGGTAATTTGTATATACAGCCAAGCGATTGTGCAAATGGCCAGCACGTCAGTGTTGGAGCAAAATGTGGAAGTAAGCATTTATATGACGTAAGGCAATGTCAAATAGATCATGCGCAGCAAGACCATGTGCAACATGTTGATATTTTAGCATGTGACATGGGAGAATGATATGACCATGACTTACGCAATAATGTTTATAATGAACAACAAATGCATAATGAAGATTATCCAGATTTACACAGCAAATACACGCAACCTTGTGGTGGTGTCTGGGAGGATGAAGAGGATAAGCAATTTCCAGAATACCATGCGCAACAAACTAGCCATACACACCCCCAAAATTGCAATATATATGATGAAAATAACTTTTATCTACCATCGAATGTGAATGTACATGGTGAGTATGTTAAAATTGGAGAGCATTTCAGAGGTAAGAAACCAAGTAGAGATGTTAATGGTTTGAACAAGGAGGAAATAAATTACCAAAAATGTAATGCACAGAATAAAAATTTACTCATGCGTGGGCTGTTGGTTGAGAATAAATGTACTCATGCAAACTATAATAATGCACAATTCAATAGTAATTCATGTGACCATCACGCCAAGGAGAATGGAAAAGGACATGTGTATGGTAAAAACAATAATGAATTACATTATTACGAACATAATTCACTGCATCTAGGTTTACATGCGCATGAGGGGCAAAATGAAAATAATCGTTATGAAGGAAGAACTCATGCAAATGATAATAATGCACATCATGATTGGGGAAAGCATGGTGAACATGTTAAAACTGAAGGTAAATATATGTCAAGTAATATTTATCAGTGTGCGCAAAAAGAGGATGGGTATGGTAAAATAAATATTCATGCCAACTTTGACGATATACAAGGTAACAAAGACATTTATTCACAAAAAAGTGATTATTTATGTAACCAGAACATTAATGATGGAGTAAATAAAGTGTGTAGTCAGAATACTGAAGATGAGAGGAAATATAATCATGATCGAAGTGCTAGAAATTATATATGTCCAGGAAACCATGTACAAAGCCAGGGTGATGCACAATATTTTAATACCTATACGAATAATATAAGCAGTGAATGTTTGCAACACTATGGAAATTACACACAGGGAAGAGGAGAAATTCATATTAATATGTAGCTTGGAGGAAATCCTACACAACAATATCATGCACAACAAATGCAGGGTTCAGTTCATCCAAGTGGAGGTCAAAACTATGTACCGCAATATGGTATGGGCAGGAATTAGTAGTGTGGGAATCCAGGACAGTAGCAACATCAACCACACAGAGGATGGATGCACAATCTGATGAATATGGCTCAGAAACCTCACACATGTCAGTGTGGTAACTAGGCAAATCAACACCAGAGAGGTAATCCTATGTGCCAAAATCAGTATTTTTAGAATAATAATCAAAATAGAAATACAGTTGATGTCATATTTCAAGAGATTAATGAGAAAGATAAACAATTAGATCTTTCAAATATTATATGCTCTCCTGACCCAATACCTAATAATTTAAAAGTTGCTATCCCTAAATTCACTGGTGATGGATCAAAATTAGCAGAACATCATGTAATAAATGTTTAAAATGTTGTATATGAATTTGATATAACATATGAAGATGTGCGTATGAAGATTTTTGTGCAGTCGCTCAAAGATAGTGTAGATGAATGGTACATGAATCTACCAGACAAATCAACTACTTGTTGGCAAAGTTTCATTGATCAGTTTATGGAAGACTTTGGGGATCAAAGAGATCCATATTTTGCATCTCATGAATTAACTAGCATAAAGAAAAATGTGAATGAGATGGTCAAATAATTTAACAAAAGGTTTAACAAGGTGTTGAATAAAATTCCAAAGAGATTAGCCCTGTTGATTCCTTTTTAATAACTTTTTATTTGACAACCTTTGATGTCAAAATGAATTATGAGATAAGATCTCATAACTCGACAATATTACAACAAGCTTTTAAGATTGAATTAACTATTGAAAATAATAGAATAACTACTGGGAGAGTGGATAAGGGAAATGATCCCAGGCTTTTCAATTCTATAGCTCCAAAAAGGAATGAAGAAGGTGATAAAATGGATGAATTAGTGAGCTTGATGAAAAATTTGCAACAAAATAAAAGTCATTTTCAAGCAAGAAAGAATGACATAAATTTCAACAGGAATGATAGGTATAGGTTGCAGGACATGCCTTATCATACCGAATGGAAAGATGGAAAGCCTTTGAAAAAACAAACAGACACTCCAGACCCTCTTAAAAAGAATAATCATTTTACAGGGGATGAACTTTGGTGTGACATTTGAAAAATGCCCCACCCCCAAGAGCAATGCCTTATAGCATAAAAAATTATGGAGGAAGAACACCAGGGATGTGAGGAGAGACCTGTGATAAATGCTTTATCATCCACCCCCTTTTGGTCAGGAGATAGTGATGACTTAGATGGAGATTACATGCCAGATGAAAGTTATAGGAGGTCAGGATACCAACAGGAGCAGCAAGTTTTTTCAGATGGTGATGAAAATACAGATATTAGAAGGACAACAAAAGAGGAAAGAGAGGCATACACTATGGTGGCAATGGAACAGGTTCTTAGAAACTATCGCCTAAGGAACAGGAATCTAAAATTAGGTAATGAACAAGCGGCATGGATGTTCAAAATTTCAAACAAGAATGCTGAGGTAAAGAAAGTAAAAGGAGATATTCCCCAAAAGCAAGCTGATTAGACATTAAGGATAAGAAAACTAGTGGATAAGCAAAGCAATGGTAAGAAAATTTCAAACAACACCTCATTCATGTCTCAAGCATTATCTCCGGTAAAAATTTCTATCCCTCTAATGTAAATAGTGAAATTAACTGATTGCAGGAATGAAACGATCAAAATAATAAATGATGTTGTTAAAAAGGATTCAAAGGAACAAAAGGATAATGAAGAATTGCCAGTTATTTACCTAGGAACTTTTGTTAATGAAGATGCTACTAAAGTAGATCCTTTCTTTTTGACTTTATTGATAAATAATAAATTAGTTAAAAATTGTATGTTAGACTTTGGAGGAGCAGTTAATATCATGCCTCATGGAGTAATGAAATAATTAGGAATGAATGTGGATACTACTTATGGAAAATGCTATGCTATGGATAATAGATTGGTTCCAGTTATTGGAATAATGAAAAATGTTGAATTTAAGTTTCCTTCTTGTCCTCAAAAGTCTTATAAAGTTGATATTACTGTTGTAGAAGTACCACCTAGTTATGGAATGCTATTATCTAGACAATGGTCTAATTTAGTAGGTGGTAATGTCTAATTAGATCTATCTTATGCTTCTATCCTAGTGAATGACAAGATTATAAGGATCAATAGGTAACCAAGATCTACTTACATCATTGAAGATGTTGATCCAAGTCAAGTTACATACTTTTTCCATACCGACATGGAGAATTTCCATGTAAGTATTCATAAAAATGTAGATGAAAATACTAGTCCTATTGAAATATATGCTAAGGAAAATAGTGATTTCATTTGGAAAATGTTTTTTGATGGATCATGTAGCAAAAGTGGTAATGGAGTAGGTGTAGTTTTCATATCCCCAAATGGGAAATCTTTTAAATATTCCTTTCTGTTGGCTTTTGAATGTACTAACAATACTGCAAAATATGAGGCACTCCTACTAGGTCTAAAAATAGCAGGTAAGCATGGTATCAAACTTCTTTCTGTTTATGGGGATTCTAAATTGGTTGTATCTCAAATTAGGGATAAGTTTGTTACTAAGAATCACACTCTAAAAAGGTACAAGAATGAAGTTTGGGATTCTATAGAATGTTTTGATGCTTTTTCAATATCTTGGATAGATAGGTCTGAAAATATTCTTGTTGATTTTATGGATAACCTAGCAGTTAAGCATAATGATATTCCATGTGAAGATATTGCACAGGTAGAGATCAAATCAAGACCAACAATACCTGATAATGTTCATAATTGGCAAGTCTTTGAGGATGATAGTGACATCATAAAATTTCTTGCATGTGAAGAAAGGTATGAGGGTCAGTTTATTGATTTGAATGCTTATGTTGAAATAATAGAAGAAAAGGATACTTTATTTGGAAAAGAAGTAATTCAACTTAAGACTAAAAATGCCTAAGGGCCTTGTGGCATTAGAGAGAATGTTTGATAACAAGGATTCTAATAGTAGAGTTAAAATGGATAATACTACTATAGAGGAATTAGAGAAGATAAATTTAGGAAATGAGCATACTCCTAAAGAGGTTTTCATTGGTAAAAAACTAACTCCTAAAATCAAAGCTGATATTGTTAGTTTATTAAGAAAGTATAGACATGTTTTTGCTTGGTCCCACGACAATCTTAAGGCCTATAGAGAAGACTTGTTCCAACATGAGATACCCCTAAGACCTGATGCAAAGCCTTTTAGACAAAGGAAAAGACCGATCAATCCGACTTTGGCTCCTAAGATGAAGGAGGAACTTATTAAGATGAGGGATGTTGATATCATCAAGCCGATTAGACACTCTACTTGGGTTTCAAACTTGGTACCTGTTAGGAAAAAAAATAGAGATATCAGGCTTTGTGTGGATTTCAGAAACCTTAACATATCTTCATTAAAGGACAATTATGCATTACCTAATATGGAGGCATTATTACAAAAGGTTACGGGAAATGAACTATTATCCATGATGGATGGATTCTCCAGGTACAATCAAGTGAAATTTAAAGAAGAAGAACAATATAAAACAACATTCACTACACCATGGGGTACATACGTTTATGCAAGAATGCCGTTTGAACTTACAAATGCCGGAGCTACTTTTCAGAGAGCCATAGATGTGGCTTTTGGGGATTTCATTGATATTATCATGGTAATATATCAGGATGACATCACAACTTATTCCAAGAAAGCAGAAGACCATTGCAAGCATTTAGAGAAAAATTTCAAAAGAGCCCTTGAATATGGAGTATCCTTAAATCCAAAGAAATGTCATTTTGGGGTAACTGAGGGTAAACTTCTCGGTCACATTGTTTCTAGAGAAGGAGTTAGAATAGACCTAGAAAGGATTGAAGCAATTGATAAGATTTAGATTCCTAAGAATATTAAGGGGATTCAATCCTTCTTTGGACAAATCAACTTTGTGAGGAGGTTTGTGCCGAATTTTTCAGAAATTGTCAAACCTATTGCAAAGATGTTAAAGAAGAATGCAGTTATGAATTGGACATATGAGGCCTTAGAATATTTTTCCAGCATTAAGAAAGAAATCAAAGAAGCTCCATTTTTTAAATCTCCTGATTTCTCAAAACCATTTCAATTGTTCTCCTTCGCTTCTTTTCACACCATTGCAACAGTTTTACTATAGAAAAATGATGAAGGATATGAGCAACCAATAGATTTCTTCAGCAAAACCTTACAATCTTCTTATCTGAACTATGATATACATGAAAAATAGGCTTATGCATTAGTTAAAGAAGTGAAATCACTTAGACCCTATCTGGTTGGAGTTAAGATTGTGGCATATGTACCTAATGTAGCAACTAAGGATATATTGAGGCAATCAGAAGTCACAGGTAAAATATGTCGATGGATTAATCAGATTCAAGAATTTGACATTGAAATTCAGATCACTAAGTTAATCAGAGGATAAGGATTGGCTAAAATCATGGCAGAGACAAATTTGGATGCAGCCCAAGTAAACCAAGTAGATTTGAAAAGTGCATAAATGAGCTTTGAACATTGTCCATGGTACACAGACATAGTCTACCTCTTAAAGCATATGAAATGTCAAGAAGGTCTAAGCGATAATTAGAAAAGAACTTTAAAGCTACACGCATCAAGATATGTACTGATTCAAGGAGAATTGTATTGGAAAAATAATGATGGTATCCTCTTATTCTGTCTAGACACCTATCAGGATAAGTCAGTTATTAAAGAGTTGCATGATGGGGTATGCGGCTGTCACTTTTCGGCTAAGACAATATCTCATAAGATATTGAAAGCCGGGTATTATTGGCCCCATATATTCAAGGATTTTTATGAATATGTTAAAAAGTGTGAATCTTGTTAGAAATTCTCTAGGAAACTGAAATACAATGGTGCTCTACCCCTTATTCCTTTACAAACTAAGGAACCTTTCAAAATGTGGGGAATAGACTTTATTGGGGAAATTGCAGATGCTTCGAGTGGAGGTCACACGTGGATATTGGTTGCAACAGACTACTTTACGAAATGGGTTGAAGCTACACCTATGAGACAAGCTACAAGCAAGGTGGTCATCAAGTTTTTGACAAACAACATACTTACCAGATTCAGAGTACCTTGCAAGATTCTTTGTGACAACAGCATGTGTTTCAAATCTAAGGAATTTTTAGAATTTTGTGAAAAATATGGTATCAGCCTATGATACTCTTCCTTGTATCATCCACAAGGGAATGGTCAAGCAGAATCAAGTAATAAGAATATATTAAAGATTATACGAAGAATGTTGAGCAATAATAAGAAGGCATGGGATTCAAAGCTAGGTCTAGCTTTGTGGGTAGATAGGGTAACAATGAAAAGATCGATAGGTTTTGCTCCTTATGAATTGGTTTATGGTAAAAAAGCAAGGTTGCCATTAAATAATCTCCTGCCAGTTTACAGATTCATTCAGGAAGAAGAGCTTGATGATGTAAATTTTATGGAAGACAGGTTGAGACAATTATGAGAGCTAGATGAAATGAGAAGAGGAGCACAAGAAAGGAATCTTCACCAACAATGACAGATTAAGACCCTTCATGATAAGAGAGCATTAGATAGGCCTTTCAGAGAATGTCATTGGGTACTGAAATGGAACGCAAAAGACCAAGATAAAGGAAAACATGGTAAGTTCGAGGTATTATGGCTAGGACCTTACATGGTCGTTTCAAAGGTAGGTGAGAATTCATACTATTTATAGGATATTGATGAAGTTATTCAAGAGTTCCCAACTCATGGTTAGTATTTGAAGCCCTTTTCCTCTTAAAACAAGAAGTATTCTCTAACTTATACATTATTTTATTTGTTTTATCTTATTTAAGCCTCATGATTCTTTTCTTAATGTAGTCTATTTTTCCAGAGATAACTGGACTCTCACTGCATCCATGCATGAATGCACGTCCCTAATAAGAGCCACTGTTGACACCTAAAAATTCAGGTCCTAGATACACAAAACATCAAGGAAGTATAATCTATATTTTCATTTTTCATATAATTTCCCTAGGTAAAAAATTAAAATGATTAAAAAGGCATAAATACTTGTTATTATCCTATGTTCATGAAATAGGTTTTAGTTATTTTATTTCAATAAATTATATATATATATATATATATATATATATATATATATATATATATATATATATATATATATATATATATATATATATATATATAAGATGATTAAGTGAAAAAGGTGGCGAGAGGGAGTTGAACACTCGACCACTCAAGCCAACCTTTTTTCCTACCTACCTACCCTTCTACCCTCTAACCAGTTGATTTATTCATATTCTTCGAGAGGATTTGGAAGAGGAACTAATTTATTTACATTCTCATGTGCAAGTGAAAAATCAATACAAATTCTTACACGGAATATTTCTTGCCTAAATAATTTTAAATTCCAAAATGAATATTCTTTTCTTATGTATTATTTATTTTATTGATTTTAGGAAAAAAGAGTGGGGAGAGAGAGTTGAACACTCGACCTCTCGACCCACCCTTTCTTCCTATCCTAACTACCTAACCTACCCTAACCGATTGTCCTATTGTATTCCTTGAGAATATGGTTAGAGATAAAAGGATAAATTATAAATTATTTTATTCCCTTTTAATAATTTAGGGATAAAATGTTAGGTTAGAAGTGTAAGTAATTTTCTCTTGCATGATGTTTTTAAAAGATTTTATATTTTCTGTGATTTAGATTTTTCACTAATGTAATCATTTAGGTTTCATTTTTTTATTTTACCCAAAAAACCCTAAAGTGAAAGAATATAATAAAGTAATTTATTTTGGTAAGAATTACTATGTTATGGGTTTTGAAATAAATTTTAATTGGCATAAATCTTTAAATTTTCAAAATGCCTCAATGTAATTTATTGTTTTACCCTATTGTAATTTTATTTTTTATTAGGGTAAAAGGGGATTGTTGGTTATATTTACCTTATTTGTTTTTAAAATTTCTCATTGTTGAAAGTACTAAATAGGTGATGTAAATGTATTTTATTTTTATCTCATAAAAATGCATCATCCAGGGTTTTGTTAGAAAGTAAAAATATTTTGCCTTAAAAAATTAAATGCATTTTTACAAATGAGTTGTGTGATTTTATCTTATTAAGTATTTTTTTTTAATATTTGGGTTATTTGTTTTAATCCTTTTCTAAAATACTAATACTTGCCCAATGTAAATTATTTTTAATATATATTGTGATGTTAGGGTAAGCACTCCCCTTTTTAGGGTGAGTTAAAATATTTTGTACCCTAATGTTTTAGAAATATTCCTATATGTAATTTATATTGTCTTATGTTTGTGAAAGGATATTTTAAAAATAAATACATTATGGTTAATACATTAAATTTTTAAAATTTAAAATAAGAAATTATATTCTTTTATTGATGTTATCTCATAAATAGCATTCCTTTATGTTTTGATAAATAAAGTAAGCACTTATGATTAATTATTTACAATTTTATTGGTACTTTATTTATCAAATATATTTATAAAATTATGTTATGATTTTATTAATGTGTTACTTTGATATATTATTGATTAATAAATGGATAATTTTAAATAAGGATCATATTGAAAACCTAAAACATTATTGAGTATAATAACTTTAATTTTAAATTATATTAAAAGATTACCTAATGTCAAGTGTTTTGTGCTAGAATTAAGCATAAGGATTATTATGCACATTACCCGAGGATGTAGCAAATTAAGTTTGTTATACGGGAAATGTTTTTCCCTAAAACCATTATATGGTTTAATTTGTAATTTCTAGGGTTAGTTGGCAAGATTAGGTTTTGTGAAAGGGCATGTCTTTTCACAAGAAACATTTGATTAATGTATTTATATTGAAACATTTGTAAACACAAAAAATATGACACAATTGGGACAATATCTCCTGCAACTACAGATTTGGACCTCATATGCAATTTTTCAAATGTTATGTCAGATAAGTTGTTTATGTTTTTTGAGGTTATATATCATTTATTTTCAGTTAGTTTTTCAGATACTCTTGTAACAGGGTGTTCTAATGTGTTATATTCCCTAATTTATTAATTCAAAGTCAATATATGCAATTCAAATAGCAATTGTATGGTCCGTGAACCTACAATTGTTCTTGTCGGTCTCTTAATTTGAGTTAAATTCGATAGGATTAAATATTAATCTACATAGTGATAGTGATAGTACAAATTATATTAATCTAATTTCTTCCTTTATAAAGCATTCACAATTAGGTTTTAGTGATAGTACAATTTTAGTTTAGATTTCATACATATACAACTATTTAGGAGATTATATCATTTTCCTCCAAGGATTGTTTACCCCTTTGGAAGGAACATTTGTTTGTGCATGCATTTGTGCAGCATAGGGTACTTGTAAATTTAGGCCTACTAGCCTTGGCTCAATCAAGCTAGAATTATAGAGGCACTAGTGTGTGCCTGTCGGTTGGCCAAAAATGGTCCAGCATTTTTGAGCACCAACATAGCTGTCCATTCTCCTTCATCTATCTTCTCTTCCATAGCACCTTGTTTCTCCTCCTCAGCCGGTGGCTCTTTTGTAATAAGTGGATCTTCTTTATCAGCCAACTCCTCTGATCTCGCATGTTCTTTTCCCATTTCCTCACCAGCTACCTCTGTTTCCTTCTTAGGTTCTTGAGAACCATGTGCTACTACTTCCTCATGAGCCGGTGATGGTATGTGAACTTGGGGAGGAATATGTAGCGCGGGAGGAGTAGGAAACACAAGGGGACTGGTTGAAGGCACTAGTGGAGGTGCCGGAGTTGGCATGGTAATATGGGAAGGTGGAGGTTGTGTAGGAAATGAAGTGGTATGAAATGGAGGTGGAAGCAAAGTGATTGGTGGTGTTTGATGCAGAGGCGGGAGCGGAGTTGGATGCATAGGCAGAGGTGGAGGTGGAACCATGGGTGAAACCAAGGGGACTTGTGCCACTACATCTTCAAAAGTGACACCAATGGAAGAGTCCCTTTCTATCTCCATTGTTTCCTTTTGAACCTCTACTATCACTTCCTTAATTGGCTCTTGAGACACTTGTGGAGCTTCCTCTCTCACCTTGTTATGGGGACTAGTAAATTATGTAGGGAAAGAATCAAAATTCACTGACTATCTTGGGATTGTAGCCTGCTGCTTAGATTCTTGGAAACCATGAAGCCCTTCGAAGTTTGTGATATCAAATTCATCATCCCCTAGAGAATATAGATTTATGGGTTCCCCTTGGGTTCCCGCTTCGATATCTTTTGGATCATCATCCATGACTCTCCTTCTTTTCATGAATCCCATAGAGTGGGTTCTTCTGCTAAGAGGTACCTAGTCTAAGTCATCCTCATCATCCTCTAAGAGGGTGTCCATCAAAGTAGGCATTGATCCTTAATTCCTTTTGTACACATTTCCTTTGATTACCCCAGCCAGCTTAGGTCCTATTATCTTGAACTTAGTTTTCTTCGCTATACTAGGAGACTGATGACCATTGGAAGAAGGTGCATTTGGTGGCGCTATGCTCCCTATCATTCTAGTTTTTACTTTCTTTGAATGAGTAGCCAGGCCATATACTGTTGGGTGCTCATGCCTATACACCATCTCTGGTTTTAGGGGTGCAACTTCTTTAAACTGTGCTTTCAGAAACTTCTCTCCTTTCTTCTTCTTCCATTTGGAGGGTTGCTTAGGTAATTGCTTCATTGGCACGGGTTCCATAGGAAATGGACTAGTGACCCATTTCTTGGTTATCTTAATGACATGTCTGGCCTTGAAATTAATATCATCATTCTCATCCCTGTCGACCTCTACATTAAGAATGGCCCTATTGAATACCTGATCTAAGTTGTAGATTTTATCCAGAACATCTTCAGAATCAACAGCCTTCACCTTTGGAAATATTTTCAGTAATAGAGCGGTCTGCGCCAGCTCCAAACTCATCCAATAATAGTCACGAATTCTGACTTCATAGTCATCCACACAATTTGCCCAATGGTCCTCAATGTGTGGCTCATGCACATAATGCCTTCCCATTATATGGCCATAAGTACCAATAGAATCAAAATGGGTCCTTATTAGGTTGTAGGTAGGAAAAGGGAATTCATCCCATTCGAGAGTTAGAGTCTTGTAGATCTTCATATCAGGTACACAGTGGGGCCCTATGGAAATCAGGAAATCCCAATAGTGTTTCTTCTTGTGCTTGATGTGCTTGTGGGCATCTGACAATTGTCTTGCTATCTCCAATAGGACAACTTTGTTAGAAGGATACCATGGTAGCTTCTTTGGGGCCAAGGTACTCCCGGCCACCTGGATGTATGTGAAGGTTCTAAACTAAATGTAGAATTCCCCAAGGGCCTTGACCTTAGCAACAACCTCCAGTGACATTCTCTTGGCATAATCTCCCTCTATGGAGCGTATGATGGCAAAGACAAAGGCATCATTAAATATATGGAAATTAGGGCTTTTATGAGTGTAGAACTCCTTCCTGACCAGTTGTGGGTACATTATGAATGGCCATGTATGTAGTTCTCCCATAACCCCAATCTTTTTCAAACTTGGGTACTCTTCTCTGGCAACCAATAGATACACAACATATGATGTCATGTAAAAGTGTGGGTCTATTTTTACTCTCACCAATTGCTCATCTAGGTTATCACTCAAGATGGTGGCCTAGTCAAACCTTGCCTATCAATCCCTTATATTCTCTACGAGCATGATCATCCATGGTTCCAACTGACTAGACTTGGGCAATCCATGCACCTGAATGATCATGGTGATGGCTGCTTGGATATCTTCCCTCATATACCATCTTCTCATATCAATCTGATCTAGCTTGTTCTTGGGCATGGGTTGTATGAGATATTCATTGTTCACTATGCCATGAGCTTGTGGAACATCTTTATTGTAAAACTCCATCCCCTTGTTGATGTGAAAGTTATAGAACTTGTTGACCCCTTTGGATAGGTGGAAGACATCCTTAATGTTATCAGGCCTCAGATCTAGGATCACTTCTCCTATGCTATTTTTCACCATTCTTTCATCATGTACATAGTGGCTAACATGGCCAATGTCGGTGTCTGTAATTTTTGACTATAGGTTGCTCACTTTCGAAGGTGGATGGTATCCCTTGAATTGATACTTCATTATTGGGGACATAACTTTCTTTGCCATTTCTATAAAGAGAAAAAGACATGAATTAGTAACATGAAATTGTAGGAGAGAGGGATACTTTAGAAAAATCAAAGAATGCTGACAAAATTAAGCTCAGAAGAGCTTTGAAAGACCTTTTCAGCCTTTCGGACCTTAGGGTGTACAAGATCTCTGAAAGGCCAAAAGGGAAAAAAATGCAAAAAGTAGGCTCGAGTTGAAAAATGCATGGATACCCCCTTTTCATCCTTTCAACAAATCAAAGGTGTAAAATCTTCAAAGGTTGAAACCTCTGAAACGTCAAAAAATGCCTTAGTGTTTGCTTTGCCAATGTTTTAAACCGCCAGTATCAGCTTCGGCAAATCGGAGAAATCAATGTTTTGGTGTGTGACAACACCAAAACACTAAAGAGTGGAGCACTTAGAATGTTTTCTAGCAATGTCTGGTAGTTTCAGACTGTGAACATCTGAAACCTTGTGGCTGAAAGCTCTGAAACTAGGGTTTGGGCATCAGACTCAAAAATGAGTCTGACAACTGAGTTTGACTAGAAACTCAGGCCAAGGGGTCAGAGGGGACAACCTCACAACCCTCAAGGTAGGACCATAATGATGAAAAACCCTAACTTTAAACAACTTGACAAAAACCTAGCTAAGATCGACATGGAAGGAGAAAACCCTAACTAGACAAGTGAAAAAAAAAGAAAAAGAAAATGATTGAAAAGAGAGAGAGAGAGAGAAAGATGGAGAGAGAGATAGATAGATAGATAGAGAGAGATAGAGAGAGAGAGAGAGAGAGAGAGAGAGAGAGAGAGAGAGAGAGAGAGAGAGAGAGAGAGAGAGAGAGAGAGAGAGAGAGAAACTAACCTCAAAGAAGTGGTGGATGAAGATGAACAAGAGAGACTGAGGTGACAAGCAAGAAACAAAATCACGTGGAGAGCTCTGAAATTGATAGATGAAAGAAAAGAAATGAGGGTTAAAAACCTGGTCTGCACCTTATATAGGAAAACCAGGGGGTGACGTCAGTCACCCATTGATCAGCCTTTTGGGGGTATTAGACCTCCAAAAGGCTAAAATGCTGAAAGGATGACTCCCTTTTTGGGAGTCGGACCTCCTGACTTTTTGGCATCCAAAAGTTTGAAACTACATGGGTTCAAAAATGCCAAGGCATGGTAGAGCATTGTTCCAAACTTTTGCCAATTTAGACCTTTGGCACTTTCGGACCTCTGAAAGTGCGAAAGTGCGACAAGACCAAAAGTAAAGGAAAACTAACTAAAAAAGAAAAAAGAAACAAGAAAGACCAGAGACCTAGAGACAAGCTAAAAGAAGGGGGGCCCTTGAATCCAAGAGGCAAAAGGGGAGTGTGGTTGTGGGACCAAAACAAATAGCCCTAACAAAAGAAAGGGAAACAACCTGAGTTTCCCAGAGCCATTCCGCCTTGAAACAATCCCATCCTACAGTGAGCCAAGAACAAGATCTTCAGTTAGAGTGATTTTCTCATCGTCATCAAGATTGAGGACATCGTAACATCTGCATCCAGTGTGTGATCATGTGTGTTCAAATTTTCTAGGAATCCTTCCCTGTAAGCCTTCGCTGATCATCAACCAATCATTGCCAAATCACTGCCCACCAATCCAAAGTCAGCCAAAAGTCAATTTAACCTTGCTCTACTACCAGGAAGGCATTTATAGCCCTAGAAGAGGTTTCTAAAATCACCCTTCCCCTATTGTAGACAAGCTTTTTTAGAAGTTTTAAACTCCATTGGAGGGCTCTTAGACTCGATATGCATCAGTTCTAAAAATTGATTCTTTTGAACCATTTTGTTTTGAACAATTTTATTTTGATTTCGTTCAACATCTACTACTTTGATATTCCTTATGGCTTTTGTCAAATATCATTTCTTTTCTCCTTTTTCTCTTTTTTTTTTGAAGCCTGGGCAGCGCTTAGACTATGCTACCCTGGCTTTGAGTGTTTTGTTGTTAATCTTGTCTTTATTCATTCCTCCTTTTTGCTTTCTCACTCTTTTCTTTTAGTCTATGTTCTGATTAAGATAGGGTTCTTACTCCTGACTTCCTTCACAACCATGGGCATTTCCTGACTCTGACCAAAATCCTATCATAAGAGGCTCATGATCTGGGATCTCTTTTTTAAATGTGCATTAGTGTTGAGGATGGTCGGTTTTGATGAACTCTTTCGAGAAGTCTAAAAATAAAATGTCTTACTTCCAATCACTATATCTAGTTCACTGCAAGACAAAACTAGACCAAAGAGTTTGACCATAGAAAACCCTTATCTCTTTCCTGGACTACTTGATGCGGATCACTAAACTCAAGAAACTTCCACCCCAGCAAACAAAGACCCAACAAAAAGATGTGGACAAGACCCTAATAAAATAAAGAAAAAACTCTAAAGTACAAGAATATCCAATATTATACAAGGGGCCAGTCAAGACCCAAAATAATGCTTGAGAAACTGGCTGTTGACTAGCAATGGGACCGATTCTCCATCAAGAGAACTAATCCGAAAGGTATTTTCTACCAAAAATTTTGCGATCCGGAAAGGGCCTATCCACAAATGTTGAAATTTAGTGTGGCTGCCTGGTTTTTCTTTTGCTTTATCCCTTTATGGTTTCTCTTTTGTCAAACCATCACTTGACAATAGCTTGGTGTTTGGCCACTTGTTCTAAGGCCAAGGTTCTTTTCTCTTCAAGGTCTAGTAAGTTCATGAGATGAATCTGCACCCGATCCTCACCCTTGACATATTGATCCATGAATCTTAGAATTGGTATTTTTAGGTTCATCAAAAAAATAGGTTGCAGACCATAGACTAGCTAGTAGGGAGAGGTCCCCAAGGCATTCTTGATTCTCATGCAATTCATCCATAGGGAATATTTCAACTGAGTGTTCCAATCTTTGGGATAATCATCCAAGAGGCGTCTGATTACTATGATTAAGTTCTTGTTGGTTGATTCAACAACTCCATTACCTTGTGGGTAGTAATTGGATGAGAATTTGAGAATTACCTAGTTCTCAAAGGCCCATTGAATGAGGGATGCATAAGAGAAATAAGGGGTATTGTCACACACCAAAAAGAAAGGCATGCCAAACCTCATGATGATGAACTCTTCCAGGAACTTGGTTATCACCTCAGTAGTACAATTCTTTAAAACATATGCTTCTGTCTAGCGCGTACAGTAATTGGTTGTGGTCAAGATGTATCGATGTCTTGCAGATGATGGATGATTAATTAATCCCATGAAATCGATCCCCCACTACGCGAATGGGTGCACTTCATGAACTGGTTGTAGGGGCATTGCTGGATGTCTTTCTCGGATGGCACTGGTCTGGAAAACATGACAAGAGCGCACATGCTCATGAGTGACCTTGAACAAAGTTGGCCAATAATAGCCAGATCTCAATATTTGATGGGTCGTAGCTTCTGCTGATCCATGCCTAGTACCTTACTTATCATGAAATTCTGTGAGGACCTGCTCAGCTTCAGTCCGATCCAAACAATGTAGATAGATGCCATCGTAATTGTGCTTGTAGAGCTTCCCATTTTTTAGCATGTATGAACCACTTTTATTCTTTAGTGCTCTCCTCTATGAACCATTCAAACCGTTCAGGCAATAATTCCACAACAAATAGTAAACAATGTCCTGATACCAGACATTAGTGATCACTCCTTCATTAGTGTACACTTGGCACACCAAACCTTGCTCAATTTTTTCCATCATTTGGGTAAGACCTTGACCTCTAACTAATTTCATTGGTTGGATCTCGATGTCAAACTCATGAAGTATAGCCATCCACTTCCCTCTTCTTTATCCCAATTCATTTTGCATCAGCAAGGACTTAACTACTAGATCTGGAATAATGGCAATGACCTTACTCTGAAGGATGTAGTGTCTGAACTTTTTGACAGCCTTGACCAAGGCAAAAGATTGTTTATCTAGATTTGGGTATTTGAGTTCTGCATTCTTTAGAGGAAAACTCATGAAAGCTATTGGTCATTCATATTCTCCTTTTTTATTCTATGTGAGGATCCCCGCACATGAGTGTGTTGATGCAAAGGAATAAACCTTGAATGGTAGAAGATAGTCAGGGCTGATGAGAAATGGAGCAGTGGTAATGGATGTCTTGATTTCTTTGAAGACTTCTTTAGTCAAAGTTTTCTACTCAATCTTAGCATCTTTCTTTAACATATCATTCAATGGATGCACTATCTCTACAAATCCACTAATAAACTTTCTAACAAAGTTAATTTTCCCGAAGAATGATTTCAACTCCTTCCAGCTGTTCGGGGGAACCAATTTGAGAATAGCCTCAACCCTCTTAGGGTCAATTGAGATGCCTATTTCAGATATGATGTGCCTGAGAAGTTTTCCTTGGGTCACCCCAAAGACACACTTCTTAGGATTTAGTGAGATTTTGTAACGTCGACACCTCTTCAAGACCTTTCATAGATCTTCAATGTGGTCCATATGATTCTTGGAGAAAACTATGAGGTCATCCATATAGATGAAAATACATTTGTTGACTAGGCCTTTGAATGCTTGATCCCTAACTCATTGGAAAGTAGCACCTGTGTTAATCAAACCAAATAGCATAAAACAATAAGAAAATGTTCCCCATTTCATTATGAAGGCTATTTTTAGATGGTCTACTTCTTTTACCATGACTTGGTTGTACCCAGAGTAGCCATCTAGGAAAGACATCATTTGGGAACCATTAACCACCTGCAATACTTCATTAAGGGATGGCAACGGGTAATTGTCCTTTTGAGAAGACCTGTTCAAATTTTCAAAATCTACACAGAGCTAAACCTCTTCGCTTTTCTTTCTCACTAGGATGAGGCTGGCTACCCAAGTTGAATGCCAAATAGGGAAAATAATCTTGGCATCGAGTAACTTTTGTACCTCCTTTTGGATTACTAGTTCGATCATAGGCTTCACTGACCTCTGTCTTTGGCGGAAAGGCTTATCATCTGGGTTCAAAGGGATGTTGTGAATGATAACATTGGGATAATAGGTTTTCAAATCTTCATAGCTCCATGCTATGACATCTTTGTACTCAGTGAGTAGCTCGACCATCTACTTCTTTTCTTTAGCTGTGTCAACCTGACCAATACAAACTTCTCTGGGTTCAAGCTGTGTACCCAAGTTGTAGAGCTTACAATCATCACAACCCACTATTGGTGTTTTTCCTCTTTCCCAAGCATGTTCATCTTTATCAAAAATCCTTTCTAGAGCTACCATTCCTTTCGGAATGGAGTTGGTCTTCAAATTTAAGATCCCCAAGTCATGTGACTCTTCCATTTCATCTTCTTCTTCATCAATGCTTTATTTGTCAAAGATGTCGACATTCATGATAAATTCTAATATCTATTGATCATCTTGGAATACCTAGAAGTTTTTGATATTGTCAGGGACAATTGGTACAACCACTAGTTCCACAAAGAATTTCTTCAATTTGTATTTTTCTAGCGGTTGTAAAGATCTTGCGACACTGCCAAGGCATTAGCAACAATATTCTTTCTCCTAGGGACACTTTAGATGTTAAAGGCTTCAAAATATTTGATTAGATCCCAAACATGATTGTGGTAGGAGGCCAATCACTTGTCAATGCATGAATACTATCTCCGTATTTGCCTAACTATCAACTGTGAGTCACCCTTAATGACTAATGCTTTCACTTTCTTCTCATGTGCTAGGAGAAGACCCCAAACTGGAGCCTCATACTCAGCAACATTATTGGTGTAGTAAAATTTTAGCTAATAGGTAGCATAATATGAACCCCCATGAGGGTTGACCAACTTAATCCCAACTCCTACTCCTTGTTTACACTTGGAGCCATTGAATCACAATTTCCAAACATGGTGATTCTTATGGGAAGACATTTTGACTTGGACCTCTGGAGTCACCTCTGGTAGATGTACATTGACCTAGGGTTCAATGGGGACTTCAGGTGGTGATATGTCCTATGTACTTGGGGCCTCCAAATTCTCTTCATCCGAGTATTCCCTTTTGGAAAGGGGAACCCATTTAATCTTTTGTTTTGTCTTCGCATTGCGCCAAACTTCGTGACATGGGGGCAGGAAACCATTATCAGAAGATCTCCATTCTTCCTAAATAAAATCTTTAGTTGTGGGATTATGATTCTACTCATAAAGAGGAGATCCATCCTCACTTGAATGTGTCATGGTGTCATTTGTAGGCTTAGATGTACAAGACTGTTGGCTCACTACTTGAACCACTGCGTCTTGGCAGTCTTGGCATGTAAATTATGAGTGATTTGCATGATGGAGACGATAATACCCTGGTAGCATCAGTATGTTTGGGTCATCATCTTGGCCAAGATGCCTCATGTGTTTCGTCATACCATCTATGAATTCTGTAAGAATCTCCTCAGGAATCTAGGTACTTACTAACCCTTGCACGAGGCTATCATTTGAGTTCTCTTCTTCTTTGAGATGGAATGTGAATGCCTTGTCAAATTGATATACTCCTAGGTCAACTTGTGAGAACAAGATTTCATTTGGGGCATTGTACTTGGTTATCATCTATTGGAGCTTGGGCTCTACATCGATCTTGATTTGGTTGTTGAGCCCCCTCCATGGCAACCAAAGTTGAGTAAAGACTGTGGAGAACCAACCTCTCAATGATCGGGTCCAATCTAGTTGAGCAGCATGCCATACATTTATGGGATATCCACCACATGTATGTCAATGCAATCCTATATTTTGGGGTCAACAGTCAATTTTATGTGTGTATCCTTCAAGACTCCAATGACTTTAACCTCCATTTTGTCATGTTGGATCACTACCCTGTTAGTCGGTTAAGGGTTCATCTCCAACTTTTGGCATATGGATAGTGGCATCACATTGCATGAAGCCCCTGAGTTGATTAAATAGTTGTGTAGGTTCCTCCCAAAGATCTTGAGGCTAAGAAAGAATGGGTACTTCTACCCTATCTTTGAACATATTCATCATTGCCTTTGTCGAACTTACGTTGGATACATTTCTGGGGTTATTGCTCGATGAGGCTGATTTAGAATGATCCAGTGACTTCAAGAGGGATTCTCTTTGAGTGGGAAAACTTTGCAGCATGTCATACATCAACAAATTAGTTCTAACCTTCTTTAGCTCCTCTACTGCATTATACCTTTCATTGGTCCAGACTGGATTTTTTAACAGAGTGGGTTGATGTTGCGTTGCCGGAGAGACAGTGGGACCAGGACCTCTTGGGGGCATGGAATTATTGCTAGCCCTTGGATCAAGTGGAGTGGGCTGCATTCCTAGGGGAATACCATTAGTCAAAGGTTCTCTTCTACTCCTCAGGTTATAGGTGTTTCTATTATTGTTCTGAAAAGCGTGGACCTCAGAGTACTCCGGCTGACTTTCTTGATTGAAAGGGAAGACAAATTATTCTTTCACTATGTTTTCAATAGGAGTTCCACCCGTACTTGGATTGTATGAATCAAAGACCATGGCACTGAAGTGGGTCTGAGAAATTTCAAGATCTTGGGTTTGCTGGTTGTCAAACTCCCCCCTATGCTCATTATCTAGTTGGTACATGTTGGGAGCTTGGGAAAAATTTACCTCAGATGATTTGAAGACATTGGCATTGTCTAAGGGTATGCTACCATTATTTGGATGTGTGTTCCATGTTTTGTTCATTTGTTGTTGACCAAACTGCCTATCTCAAGAAGTGTTCCCATAACCTCCACCATAGTTGTTATTGTTTTTATTGTAATTTCCATAATTAAAATTCTGGTTTTGGGAGTAGGTATTTGGGGTAGCAATCAAGCATTGGTATTTTCCCTAGTTCTGAGATGGGTTGAGCTTCATTCTGGTGATCTCTCTAGTCAACTGGGACAATGTCTTTTTCATGGCTTCCATCTTGTTCACTAGAGCATGGTCTGGCTCATTTGGAACAATAGTATTTTGTTCACACAGGGCTTCCTTATGTGCATCATACCCAGGGTATGTGATGGCTAGTGGTGGGGCAACAGTGTATGGAGTTGGTACTGGATTGAGCCTTAGGGTATGTTGCACTAGAAATTGACTACTCACTATGAATGGACTAGTCATAGTGGCATTCCTAAATGTTAGTGGGATACCATAATTTTTGCTTCCTTGCGGATCCATCCATTGGGAAAACATGATAGCCTCATCACATACTTTCTCTAGAGTGTCTATGTTACCTGGGGGAAGCCTTTTTAAGAATATAGATGTTAGTGGGTCTAAGGCATGGAAGTACACTTGTATAGAAGCCCCAATTGGTACGGTATAAGGAGCCTCAATTTTTTGGCACATCTTATGAAAATGATGATTGAACATAGCGATTGATTCGTTGAGGTCCTTTCTCACCGAGATGAACTGGTGATGAAGAGTTGCCGGATCCACATATAACTTGAATTGATTAAGGAATTTTGTTTCAAATTCTGCCCATATGGAGATCGATGGATCCTTGCGGAAAATTTAGATACCAATTATATGAAAATTCCCCCAATGTGTAGGGGAAAAGGCAGCACACAATGTCTTGATGAGAAATCTCCTTACGATTGCACAATTCCTTGAATGCACGAACGTGTTCTTCCGTTGTCCTGGATTCTCCATAGATGAAACATGGGTAGAATTTCTTAGGATTCTTGGGCAGATAGTGGAGTTGTCCTTGTATGTCCAATGGAGAGCTTTGAGCATTTGAAAAAAATTCCATTGGAGTTGGTGGTGGAGGAGCAGCAGGCAGGGCAACAATGGTCAAAAATGGAGGAAGATTGGGATGATGCAAAGTATCTTCTACATGCTTTGTTTTGTTGTTGCGAGGTCTGTGAACTTCTCTAAGTTCAAGGAATTCCCTTTTGTTTATTGAAGATCTGAGGACTCATTCAAACCTTTCAGGAGAGAACGATTCAATATTCTGGGGTTTCCCTTTTGAGGGCCCTCCTTCTAGTGCCAATTCTATTGAGCATCGTGTTTGCACACGACAATGACTAGGAATTTACGAGACAAAATTCCCCTCTTGGAAGATTGATAGAATCAATCTCAAGGTTCCTTCTAGATGGGTCTCAACCACTTGGATAGCTCAACAAAAGACAAATGTGAATCTGTTAACAAGGAGGCCTTTGCTGGTTTGTATCTCAAGGAAAATTGCAAAACAAACTTTAGGATACCACGATGTTTCTCTTTTTTGGATTTTCAGATTTAGAATAAAGCAATGCTAATCTAATTAATCTACTAAAAAAGATTTGTAAAGAGGATAAGAAGTAGTAGGGTAGAAAGAATTTGAAAGAAATTATTGAAAAGAAACCTAATGGACATAAACCAATACCACACCACTTTGTGAATTAAAAGACCGAGAAGATGAGGAAACCCACAAAATAGAGATCAGAATAAATCACAATCTTCAACTATATGGATGCAATCATCAGTGAAATGAAACAAATGTAGACATATGATGAACCAAAACTCATCAAATCATGAAGCCACCATAGATGTGTGCACACATGAGACAAGTTAATCTTCAAGCACCAAAAGAATAATCTTCTTGATAATTTTTCACAACAAAGCAATGTAATACTAGCAAACACCAAACTAAGAATCGTAGATTTAAAATCATCAAACAATCAATTGGATCTTTGAAATAAATGAATGAGCAAATCACACATTCACAAATTTCACATAGATAGCAGAAATATCACACCATGAATGAAGCACTAATTGTATGTATTGTATTAATGATCAAATCGACCCTCATTACATTGTTTTATTACAATTTATAGAGCTTAGCTCTTATTTTCATAGCTAGGGTTTCAGTTGCATGAAAGTTGGAAATAAAATCTAAACTAGAGATTACATAAAGGAAACTACCTGTAAAGCTTACTTAAACTACCCTAGCACGGAATTAAACCTCGTGAATTACAAAACTTTGAGCAAATCATGCATTAAACAACTTGAAAATGAAGTTGGAACTCGTGCATGCTCTTGATACTTTTCAAAAATCTTACCTTGATCCTTGGTTGCAGATTCTCCACATGGACTCAACTGGAAGAGATCCCAAAGTCATGCAGAAATGACCCCAAAAAAGAAGCCCAGTTGACTGGAAAATCAACTCCGAGATAACTAGAGTTAAACTTCGGACGTGCCAAAAGACAAACAAATCCCGACAGTTGGTCCAAAAAAACCAAGCCTCAAAAATGACTAAGTTTCATGTCCAATTTTCCCAAATTTTGGACTTCGGACTTTCGGAGCTAGGGCCGAAAGGCCGAAAACAGGCACTGCAAAAATGACTAAGTACAAAAATTGCATTTTCTCTTCACAAAATTTGACTGAATCTAGACTGTCTGCTCACTGACTCAGAAGTACTTTTGGAACCTATCCACAATCTCCAGTACTTCTTCAAAGTCAGGCATCTTGACCCCTTCAAGGATTTCTTGTTGTCTATCTTGGAAGGCGATCAATTCTCTTGCAAAACTTTGTATTTCTTCTTCCCGAGACAACATTCTTTGGATCTCTTGCTTCTGATAAAACATCTGTTGAAGGTCCTCCTTTGTCTTGACTCCCCAAAATATAGCCAAGTATTGATTGACGATGACATTCATAGAGTGCATGGTTTCATCATTATCTTCATCATATAGATCCAAGTCCAAAACCTCAAATAACTTATGCAATTCTTTTACAAAAATTAGGTTGTTATCTTTCCTCTTCTCCAACCTTTTGAGCACCTTTTCAAAAATGGTTAACACTCCTATTATATCCTAGATCCATTGCTCAAAATTATCCAGCTCTAAGCCTTCATATACTTTTACCAAAACTTGGAAGTGTTGCTTGCATATTATTACCAAGTCATCTAGTATCTTGTGCCATTTTAGAATATTTTCCTCCATGCCATCATCTTCACTCATGATTTCTACTATGGAGGTGATTCCTTGAAGAATTCCTCTTAGAGGTCTCAGAATCGTCTTGAGAGATACCTCTGCAAACTGCTCAAAATCCTCCTTCCAGTCTGCACAAGACTCTACAAAAGAATGTGGGATATCTATACTTATTTCACCCTTTTTCTACAAACTAGCCTGTAATGAGGCCTCAGGGTTACTAGGGCCAATGGGACCTACTGTCTTGAGAATGAATCTCTTCATAGATTTGTTTTGCTCCATCAGAAGCTTTATTTTCTCCTCATCCTTGTCCATAAATCCAAGAGCATGTTTCAATCTTAGGGTAGCTAGAGTTTTACTTCCCTCCCTGGTTGGTTCTCCCAAATCCACCTCCTCTAACACATAGTCATCTAGAGTGATCTCAGTTGTACTGATGCTCATTGTGGGAACTACTACTTGAGCCTTCCACCTTCCTACCTGATCTTGCGTGACACATGATAGCATCCTTTCTTGGGTGCTAGGTCTAGCCTGATGGAATGCTTACCCTAAAGCTTCCATGTCTACCTCATCATCAATGTATACCCTTGTCCTTGGTTGGATCTCCTTGGTGAGCCAAGTGGGCTTGGAGAAAGCATTGAGGGGCTCATAGGGAGCTGATAGAGTTGAGGTAGTACCATGGTATTCTATTTCCATTTCTTCATGGCCTTCCTCTCCTTCTTCCTTTGTCTCTTGTTCTTCCATTACATTCTACTCTCCCTCCTCATGTGTTTGTTCCTCTTTGTTAGCTATCTGTTCTCCTTCATTTTTCTTCTCTTCCATAGAAACTTGTTTTTCCTCCTCAGTCGGTAGCTCTTTTGTAATAAGTGGATCTTATTTATCAACCAGCTCCACTGATCTTGCATGTTCTTTTTCCCATGTCCTCACCAGCTACCTATGTTTCCTACTCAAGTCCTTGAGAACCTTGTGCTACTACTTCCTCATGATCCGGTGATGGTATGTGAACTTGGGGAGGAATATCTAGTGCAGGACGAGTAGGAGACACAAGGGGAGTTGTTGAAGGCACTAGTGGAGGTGGTGGAGTTGGCATGGGAATATGGGCAAGTGGAGGTTGTGTAGGCAATGGAGTAGAATGAAATGGAGGTAGAAGTGTAGTGATTGGTGGTGTTTGATGTGGAGGTGGGAGTGGATTTGGATGCATAGGCAGAGGTGGAGGTGGAACCATGGGTGAAACCATGAGGACTTGTGCCACTACATCTTCTTCAAAAGTGACACCAATGGAAGAGTCCCTTTCTATCTTTGTTATTTCCTTTTGAACCTATGTTATCACTTCCTTAATTGGCTCTTGAGAATCTTGTGGAGCTTCCTCTCTCACCTTGTTATGGGGACCAGAAAATTGTGTAGGAAAAGAATCAAAAGTCATCGACTATCCTAGGATTGTAGCCTGCTGCTCAGATTCCTAGGAACCATGAAGCCCTTCGAAGTCTATGATATCAAATTCATCATCCCCTAGGGAATCTAGATTTATGGGTTCCCCCTGGGTTCCCACTTTGACATCTTCTAGATCATCATCCATGACTATCCTTCTTTTCATTAATCCTATAGAGTGGGTTCTTCTACTAAGAGGTACTTGGTCTAAGTCATACTCATCATCCTCTAAGAGGGTGTCCATCTGAGTAGGTATTGAGCCTTTTTTTCTTTTGTACACATTTCCTTTGATTACTCCAGACAGCTTAGGTCCTATTATCTTGAACTTAGTTTTCTTTGTTGTACTAGGAGACTCGTGACCACTAGAAGAAGGCGCATCTAGAGGTGCTATGCTCCCTGTCATTTTGGTTTTTACTTTCTTTGAATGAGTAGTCAAACCATATGCTATCAGGCACTCATGCCTATACACCATCTCTAGTTTTAGGGGTGCAACTTCTTTAAACTGTGCTTTTAGAACTTTCTCTCCTTTCTTCTTCTTCCCTTTGGAGGGTTTCTCTGGCAATTGCTTCATTAGCACAGGTTCCATAGGAAATGGATGGGTGACCCATTTCTTGGTTACCTTAATGACATGTCTAGCCTTGAAATTAATATCATCATTCTCATCTCTGTCAACCTCTACATTAAGAATGACCCTATTGAATACCTGATGTAAGTTGTAGATTTTATTCAGAACATCTTCCGAATTAGCGGCCTTCACCTTTGGAGATATTTTCAATGGTAGAGCGGTCTGCACCAGCTCCAAACTCATCCGGCAATAGTCATGGATTCTGACTTCATAGTCATCCACACAATTCACCCAATGGTCCTCAATGTGTGGCTCATGCACATAATGCATTCCCATTATATGGCTATAAGTACCAATAGGATCAAAATGGGTCCTTATGAGGTTGTAGGTAGGCAAAGGGAATTCATCCCATTTGAGAGTCAGAGCCTTGCAGATCTTCATGTTAGGTACATAGTGGGGCCCTATGGAAATCAAGAAATCCCAATAGTGTTTCTTCTTGTGCTTGATGTGCTCATGGGCATCTAACAATTGTCTTGCTATCTCCAATAGGACAACTCTGTCGAAAGGATACCAGGGTAGCTTCTTCGGGGCCAAGGTAGTCCCTGCCACCTGAATGTATGTGAAGGTTCTAAACTGAATGTAGAATGCCCCAAGGGCCTTGACCTTAGCAGTAGCCTTTAGTGACATTCTCTTGGCATAATCTCCCTCTATGGAGAGTATGATGGCAAAGATGATGGCATCATTAACTATACAAAAATTAGGGTTGTTATGAGTGTAGAACTCCTTCCTAACTAGTTGTGGGTACATTGTGAATGGCCATGTATGTAGTTCTCCCATAACCCCAACCTTTTTCAAACCTGGGTACTCTGCTCTGGTAGCTAGTAGATACCCAACATATGATGTCATGTAAAAGTGTGGGTCTATTTTTACTCTCACCATCTGCTCATCTTGGTTGTCTCTCAGGATGGTGGCCCATTTGAACCTTTCCTACCACTCCCTTATCTTCTCTATGAGCATGATCATCCAGGGTTCCAACTGACTAGACTTGGGAAATCCATACACCTGGTTGATCATGGTGATGGCTACTTGGATATCTTCCCTCATATACCCTCTTCTCATATCAATCTGATCTAGCTTGTTCTTGGGCATGGGTTGTATGAGATATTCAGTGTTCACTATGCCATGAGCTCGTGGAATATCTTTATTGTAAAACTCCATCCTATTGTTGATGTGAAAGTTATATAACTTGTCGACCCCTTTGGGTAGGTGGAAGACATCCTCAATGTTATCAGGCCTCAGATCTAGGACCACTTCTCCTACGCTATTTTTCACCATTCTTTCACCAGGTACATAGTGGCTTGCCAAAGTATTTATCAAGTCTGAAGACAAGATGGAGATAGGATGTGCTGTTGCATTCACTGGAGAATAATGTACTAATGAAGTTTAGTCCTTAGATCTCCCTTTTGGTCAGGCACATTTGACCAAGTAATCATTTCAGCTAATGTGGCCAATGTCGGTGTCTGTAATTTCTGAATGCAGGTTGCTCACTTTAGAAGGCAAATGGTATCTCTTGAATTAAACTTCATTGCTAGGGACATTACTTTCTCTGTCATTTTTGTAAAGAGAAAAATACATGAATTACTAACATGAAATTGTAGGAGAGAGGAATACTTTAGAAAAATCAAACAATGTTGACAAAATTAATCTCAGAAGAGCTCTGAAAGACTTTTTCGGCCTTTCGGACCTTCGGGTGTACAAGACCTCTGAAAGGCTGAAAGGGCCAAAAATGTGAAAAGCAGGCTCAAGTTGAAAAATGGGTTGATACCCCCTTTTTCGCCTTTTAGAAAATTGGAGGTGTAGAATCTTTGAAGGGAAAAACCTCTAAAATGTGAAAAAATGCCTTAGTCTTTTCTTTGCCAATGTTTTAAACCACTAGTATCGACTTCAAAAAATTAGAGCAATCAATGTTTCAGTGTGCGAAAACACTAAAATGCCAAAGAGTGGAGCACTTAGAATGTTTTCTGGTGATGTCTGGGAGTTTCGGATTACAATCATCTGAAACCCTATGGCTGAAAGCTCCAAAACTAGGGTTTGGGTGTCAAACTAAAAAATGAGTCTGACAACTAAGTTTGACCACACACTCAGGCTAGGGGGTCAGAGGGGACAACCTCACGACCCCCAAGGTAGGACTAGAATGACAAAAAACCCTAACTTTAAACAACTTGACAAAAACCTAGCTAAGACCAACATGAAAGGAGAAAACCCTAACTAGACAAGCAGAAAAAAAAAGACAATGAAAATGACAGAAGAGAGAGAGAGAGAGAGAGAGAGAGAGAGAGAGAGAGAGAGAGAGAGAGAGAATAACCTCAAAGAAGCTGAGGATGAAGATGAATAAGAGAGACTGAGGTGACAAGTGGGAAACAAAAGTGCGTGAAGAGCTCCAAAATCGACAGATGAAAGAGAACAAGTGAGGACTAAAAACCCAATATTCGCCTTATATAGGAAAACTAGCAGGTGATGTCAGCCACCTGTTGATTGGCCTTTCAGGGGTATCAGACCTTTGAAAGGTTGAAATGCCAAAAGGCTGACTCCCTTTTGGGGAGTTAGAGATCCTGACTTTTTGGCATCTGAAAGTCTGAAACCACATGGGTCTGGAAATGCCAAGGCATGGTAGAGTGTTGTCCTAGACTTTCACCAATTTGAACCTTTCACACTTTCGGACCTCTGAAAGTGCAAAAGTGTGACAAGATAAAAAACAAAGGAAAACTAACTAAAAAAAAAAAGAGACAAGACAAACCAGAGACCTACAGACAAGCTAAAAGAAGGGGGGACCCTGAAGCCAAGAGGCAAAAGGGGAGCATGGTTGTGGGACCACAAAAATACCAAAACGGTCATTAAATGCTTTTATTTATTTTGTGTCGACATGACATTTTTCAATGTCTTCTATTATTACTTGGTGCCACATTATTTTATTCTTCATCCTGCATGTCAAAGAGACTCAATTTTTATCCTCTTGATTTCTTGTGTCTCTTACTATGTCTCCTTTTGGCTTCTATTCATGGATGATCGAAGACACTTATCCAGATCATACTAAATTATACCCTAGTTCCAAGAAATCAACCTATAATGCGAAATCTCTCCTTGACAAGGTTTATTTTTGTCATCACTTACTACCTCATAGTAACTCAAATTTGGTTTGGACAAAACTTGATGTCTCTTAGATAAGCCCTTTTCTATAGCATTCCCCAAACAACTCTAGAAAATAAGGATTGATTTAGATACCCTTTGGGAACCTTTAAAGCCTCCCCAAGACTTAGGATGGACTTCTTTGGACCATACCCAAGATCCAATAACCTAATAATACCACACTAGGCCTAATTCAACCCCCTTTTCAAAGAAACTCCTAAGTGCATTAATTCCTATGACACCAAAGTAGGAAACAATGTTTATTAAGGTTAAGAAACAACACATTTTCAATCCTTCAAGGATCCACCACTCACCAAACTCGCCAGCCACCAAACCCTTGATTCTAGGGTCACATGCCTAGGGTCTACTCAAAGAGACCTCTACAACCCACTCCAGGAAAAACCAATGACTCTAACCCTTCAATATGGTCCCCCACATGAAAAATCCATCACTAAACACCTTCACCCACAAGGAAAACATCTCTCATTTTGACTGGTGTCAAACCAGGCTCATCCTAAGTCAGAAAACACTAGCAATCATTGTTCCTCCATCATGAATCCTCCAAATTCCTAATTTTTTTAGTATAATAAAAGGAATAATACTACATGGTTGTACTCTCCCACCAAACAGAGTGACCACAGGGGGTGGGAAAGTTACAACATTACAAAAAAACTTCAAAATAACAGTGTTGACTGTGTCCAATCAGTCACTATTCTAGCACACCAGTCAAATGTTCTTGGCTTAAAACAAAATGAAATAGTGAAAATAATGCAAGGAGAAGTAATTAATAACTAATACAATGCTCCTACATCAAGAGCCAATCCAAAGCACATTTCAAACAATCATGAGACTCATTGTTCTCTGACTGTACCCACGGGACAAAGAATAAGATATGTAGAGAATAAGTTTCTTTCTATTAATGAGACTTATTACATTGCTTTTCCAATCCGCAACCAACTCTACATGCCCCAAATACCTGACTAAACTTCATCTAATAAGCCTTACAAGGCCGGTTACCCCCTGCACAACTGTAACAGTTAGTTACATGACTGTTACCGGTTAGTTATTTGTTAAGATTTTTTGTCTAGTTGACACCCAAGTGTCAACTTCGACAACCTATTACCATTAAGGCCTTCATAACTTTTTATTAACCTTTTTAAAGTTCTATTACCCCATCAAACCCCTTAGAACTCTTATATCTCCCTACAAGCCTTACTAGGCCTAGTTTTGCCAACATGGGCAAATCAAATACTTTGGCACTTTTAGTGCTTTTACAAGAATATTTTATTTGCTCTAGTGGCCACATTACATTTATTATAGACCTTATAGATCTTTAGACCCCTCTACTAGGCTAGGATTAACATAATGACCCTTAATGACCCCCCTAGGTGCATTTTGACCTTATAATGCCATTCACCTCCTATTACATGCCTTTATGTGTTTAGGCTTATTACATTCAAATGCATCAAATACAAAATGGACCATAGGTCCAATTACATTCATATTTTGATCCTTATAGATCATTAAACCTTCATGAATCTAAATGACCCTCTTTTCATGCCTTTTCCAGGGTTCCATGCACCACATCTCCCACCAAACCACAGTGATCACAAGGGTGGGAGTTTCCTTACATGATTAAGGAATACAACCTTAAACTACTGACTGTACCCTCTAAAAGCCAGTCATGCCAGTCAATTGTTCTTCCTTGAGATCAAACCAAATGCTAAGTTAAATACATAAACATGAAAATAAGATATGGAGGAGTGTCTTATATTACTTAACCAAGTCTCAATCATGTTTCATCAACCATTGGAGTTATGGATTCATTGACTGTTCCTTCAAGATAGTGAGATACAAAAATGTAGAGAAATATATTTTATTGATGATAACCTTGTTACATCTTCATGGTTTTTCACACCACCTTTCTTCACACCCTTCCTCACATGGATTCCCCCTCAAAATAGACTCCATTCTCCCCAAATAACCCGATAACCACCAACTATTTTTTTAATTGGTCCTCAATGGTCTAAACTGACTATCAACAAAATAAATCAAAGATTGTTGTCAAGTTGACAACAAAAGTTGTCAACTCGACAACATAACATCTAATTCCCATACTTAAAGAATTATAAAAGGTTTAAAGACAACGTTTTTAATCCATTCTAACCTATAACCCCCATATGACCCTTATAGGCCATATTTTTCCAATAAGAGGAAATTGCATATTTTTGCACCTTGAGTTCTTTGACATCACTTTTAAGGCTCTGTTGGCCATACTACAAATATTATTGACCTTATAGGTCTTTCACCAATTCGTATTCTCTAGGATTAACATAATGATAAGTACACTTTATCCTTTGAAATGCCATAAAGGTTTACATCCTTGATCTCATTACAATATGATTAGTATATGATCAAAACATCATTGCATGACCATTATTGGTCTATTACATCATCAAATGACCCTTGAGGGCCATGTTGTCTTCACCTCTACCTAAGGATCTATTAGTGACCCTGGTGCACTCCTTAGGTCTTGTCCTTGACCTTGGTGCTCTTGCATCATGAGTGGAAGGAGAGAAGTAGGTTGGGATGTGTAAGAGACCAAATTTGTAAGGATTCCAATCAATACATAAAAATCATCCTTGCAATAGTAAATCTCTTCCTGTGGGTACAATCACTACAACAGTGAATTAAATTGCTTATGGAAATGTGTTCTTGAGTGAATAGTTATGTAAGATCATTTCCTTGTGTCAAAACCAAATAGATCAATGATCAAAGTTTTTAGATTCTAAGAACATGTATATTTAGTGGAGGCTATAAGAAGGGATATTTGTGAAGATTTGTTATATCTCTAAAATTCTATAGAATATCTTCTTTACTGAGTTGAGGTGGGACAAAAGTAACATAGCTCTATGAAACCTTTACAAATATCCCTTCTTTGGCCTCCACTCATACCTCTTCTCAGAATTTGGAAACTTTTCAAAGAAACAGGTGATGAACATGCATATTTTCCTAAGCACTACTAGGAGCTGACCCAGCAACACATGTACGATTGTGAAAATTATCACAAGTCCATTTGTTGCCAGGTCTAGTTTCCAGTAATGCTTGGTCAAATCTGCATGTTTTTCAAACGTAAATGGAATACTTTGTGTCTGACATACTTAAATGGAATACACCAAGAATTACCAAATGATGAATGCTCAATTTTTGTAATGGAAAAGCATCAAAACCGTCCATTTTTAGAACTTGATTTTCTATAGTCTTAATGATTTTTCTATAGTCCTAATGATTTTTCTTATTTTTTGTCTTTTGTCCCTTTTTTATTTCCTATGTCTATGCTTGGTGATAGGATTTTGAACATTGTTGACAAAGTGTGTTTCTTTTTTTTATTGTCATGGGGTTCTGCATTGTTTGTTGCTCTTGATAAATTTGACCTTGAATTTGAATTTTTGTTCACTATTTTATTTCATCTTGATATTTCATTCATTTTTCATATACATAGAGACTACACATGCTGATAAAAAGATGAGCTATTTGATTTAGGTTTACTATTCATGATTGTAAATGGTCAATATTTCTGATGGTACTCCTTGGTGTATTCCTTGTCAAAACCAAATAGATTAATGATCAAATTTTTTAGATTATGAGAACATGTATATTTAGTGGAGGCTAGAAGGGATATTTGTGAATATTTGCTAGATATCTAAAATTCTATAAAATCTCTTCTTTACTGAGTTGAGGTGGGAAAAAAGTAACATAGCTTTATGAAACCTTCACAAATATCCCTTCTTTTCCCTCCACTCATACCTCTTCTTAGAATCTGAAAATTTTTCAAAGAAACAGGTGATGAACATGCAGATTTTCCTAAGCACTATTGGGAGGTGACCTAGAAAAACATGTACTATTGTGAAAATCATCACAAGTCCATTTGTTTCCGGGTCTAGTTCCCAATAATTCTTGGTCAAATCTACATGTTTTTAAAATGTAAATGGAATACTTTGTGCCTGACACACTTAAATGGAATACACCAAGAAGTACCAAATGATGAATTCTCAATTGTTGTAATGGCAAAGCATCAGAATAGTCCATTTCTAGAACTTGATTTTCTATATTCTTAATGATTTTTCTATAGTCCTAATGATTTTTCTTATTTTTTGTCTTCTGTCCCTTTTTTATTTCCTATGTCTGTGCTTGGTGACAGAATTTTGAACATTGTTGACAAAGCGTGTTTCTTTTTTTGATTTTCATGGGGTTTCACATTGTTTGTTTCTCTTGATAAATTAGGCCTTGAATTTGAATTTTTGTTCACTATTGTATTTCAGCTTCATATTTCATTCATTTTTCATATACACAGAGACTACACATGCTGATAAAAAGATGAGCTATTTTATTTAGGTTTATTGTTCATGATTGTAAATGGTTAATATTTCTGATGTTACTCCTTGGTGTATTCCATTTAAAAATAATCATGTTTCTATGGCTATCATAAATGTCCCTCTTTGTTGAGAAAATTAGAGTTGACAAAATGGTTGTTCAGCAACTGTATTTGCCATTAGAGCCATTTCATATGCACAGGTGATGAACATGCAGATTTGTGTAAGCACTACTGGGAGCTTACCTTGCAACACATATACTATTGTGAAAAATTATCATAATTCCATTTGTTGTAGGGTCTAGCTCCTAGTAATGCTTGGTCGACAAATATGAATGTTTTTCACCTGTGCATATACCTTCTCTGATCGACTCTTATATGCACATGTACTATTGTGAACATGCAAATTTTCCTAAGCACTACTAGGAGCTTACCCAACAACACATGTACTATTGTGAAAATCATATCACAAGTCCATTTGTTGTTGGGTCAAGTTCCTAGTAATTCTTGGTCAAATCTGCATGTTTGTCAAATCTAAATAGAAAATTTTGTGCCTGACATACTTAAATGGAATACACAATACCAAATTATGAATGCTCAATTATTGTAATGGCAAAGCATTAGAACATCCATTTCTAGAATTTGATTTTCTATAGTCTTAATGATTTTTCTATAGTCCTAATGATTTTGAACATTGTTGACAAAGAGTGTTTCTTTTTGTGATTATAGTCTTAATTATTTTTCTATAGTCGTAATGATTTTTCTTATTTCTTGTCTTTTGTCCCTTTTTTATTTCCTATGTCTATTCTTGGTGATAGGATTTTGTCACCTTCTTTTGATGGTATATTTCATTCACTCTATGAGGAATACTATTTTGTTCACTATTTTATTTCAGCTTGATATTTCATTGATTTTTCATATACACAAAGACTACACATGCTAATAAAAAAATAAGCTATTTTGATGAAGGGTGCTCCCCTTAATACCACAAACACATAACAGAAATAGAGAAACAACAACAATATGCAAGAACAGAAAATTGGCTTCTTATTATCTCCACAAATGTGGAATTACAAACTTTCAGAATTACAATATGCAAGGCCACATGGGCATTCCTTACAATATTCTGTAGGACAAAGCCTCGAATCAATACCCAGATCTACTACCCAGAACTATTCTGAACTGCCTAAGACAATAATACAGCCTTCCTTATATAAGAAATTATCCACCGCCTGGGAAGGTTCCAGAATTTTAGCCAATAAGGCCGACCAAACTTAGAATTATTTTATTTTACATTTTATTACATCATAGTCGGCTCAAGATAACCTCTGAAACCCGAACAGAAATTTTGAAGAAAATTATTTTTCGCCATTTCAGGTGGCCCAACTTCCGAAGACCATAAGTCATCACCAGTTGACCCGCTCGGCCACTATAACCCCATTTCAGAAACGCCACGAAGCGCTCTACAGGCTTGACCGGCGCAAGCGCCCGTCACGCAAATTTTTGACCTCATCCGGGGCCTCTAAAGCCTTCAAAACTGAGTTCAAAGTTTCTGTACCCTGCTGCCAATACCGAAAATCTTCAATATCTTCTAATATACACTTGATCTGGCAATGAAACTTTACTGGCAGACTTATATGACCAAAATGAACCTCCAAGAAAGAAATCAGATCATTCTGAGCACATACGAAAATTACCAAAAATAGTAACTTTCCATAAATAGCAGCTCTGCACAAAATAACCCTTATTGAATTCAAAAACAGAAATATTTTTGGGTGATGCAAGATTGCTCTTACACCCAGGATGCTCCTGCATCAGACACCCAGGGTAATTTGAGAAGTGACCCTGTCACGACTCAGGTGTGCAGAGGAAAACCAAGACGGTTAACCTCCTCCTTTGTTAGCCACGATGAATCTTCTACAGGTCGTCCTTTCCATTTGACCAAATACTCTTCATATGTCCTATTCCTTGTGCTTCTACCAACACGACTGTCTAGTATGTCTTCGATCTCCTTAGTGTCTGAACTAGTTGCTGGAATACTCCACTGTGCTGCTGTGATCTCATCTTCAACACCTCCTTCATGATACTCTGTCAGATCTGAAATGTTAAACACTGGTGAAATATTTAGCTCACTAGGCAATTCTACCTCATATGCGTTTCCTGAATCATGTTTCTTCAATATCCTGCATGGTCCAAACTTCTTCATTTTCAACTTGTTATATGTACCAACTGGAAACCGCTCCTTCCGCAAATGAACCATGACTTCATCACCAACCTGAAATTCCTTATGCCTCCTTTTCTCATCTGCCTTAGCCTTATACTGTGCGTTCATCTTGGTAATATGCTTCCTCACCTCTTCATGGATGTTCTTCAAGTGTTCTGCAAAATCCTCAGCTTCAGCACTACTTATTTCTCCTTTATCTATCTTTCTCAATTCAGATGCATTTCTTGGACTACTTCCATATATAATCTGGAATGGTGATTTACCAGTGCTCCTGTTGACAGAATTATTGTATGCAAATTCCGCCTGTGGTAAAATCAAATCCCATCCTGTTGGCTTATCTCCAACCAAACATCTCAGCAAATTTCCCAAACTCCTATTCACCACCTCTGTCTGTCCATCAGTCTGGGGATGATGTGATGAACTGAACTTCAAATCTGTCTTCAACTTCTTCCATAATGTACGCCAGAAATATCCAACAAACTTAGTGTCCCGATCTGAAACTATGGTCTTTGGCAAACCATGAAGTCTCACTACTTCTCTGAAAAAAAATTCTGCTACATGAACAGCATCATTAGTCTTCTTGCAGGGAATAAAATGTGCCATCTTTGAAAATCTGTCAACTACCACAAAAATTGAATCATGTCCCCGCTGAGTCCTCGGTAAACCAAGAACAAAGTCCATGCTGATATCCTCCCAAGGCTTCTCTGGTACAGGTAGTGGCTGATACAACCCTGTATTCTACTTCACTCCTTTCGCCATCTGACATACTCTGCAACTCTGTACAAACTTCTTCACATCTTGCTGCAACTGTGGCCAATAATAATTCTCACTAACCAAAGAAAGGGTTTTATCACGACCAAAATGTCCAGCCAATCCTCCGCTATGCTTCTCCTTGATGAGATTCTCCCTCATAGAACTTCGTGGAATGCACAACTGATTCCCTCTGAATAGCATATCATCCTGGATGATGAAATCCAACCATTTTGTCCTGTCTAGAGTAACAGGTTCTGCACAAGCTTTCCAAGCTTCACCAAAATCAGGATCCTCTGGATACAAATTCTTGAGTTCCTTGAACCCAACCACTTCAATCTACATTTCTGTCAGCAATAGTTGCCTTCTGCTAAGAGCATCTGCAACCCTATTAGACTTTCCACTCCTGTGTTTCCAAACAAATGTATAACTCTGCAAAAACTCAACCCATTTCAAATGCCTTTGATTCAATTTTCCTTGACTATTCAAATATTGCAAAGCTTGATGATCAGTATACAAAACAAACTCCTTAGGAAGCAGATAATGTCTCCACTTCTTTAATGCCTGAACTATAGCATAAAATTCCTGATCATAAACAGAATATTTCCTCTTGGCATCATTTAACTTCTCACTGAAATAAGCAACGGGTTTACCTTCTTGGCTCATAACAGCTCCTATTGCAGTACCACTAGCATCACAATCTACTTGAAACACCTTATTAAAATCTGGAAGTTGTAAAACAGGTTGTTCTGTAACTTTTTGTTTCAATAATTGAAAACTCTTTTCTGCTCCTTTAGTCCACTTAAACTCTTTTCTATCCCCTCTCATTGTTTCAGTCAAGGGTCCACAAATACTGCTAAAATTTCTGATAAACTTTCTGTAAAAGCTAGCTAGACCATGAAAAGATCTTACCTCAGTAGCACTCCTTGGAGTAGGCCATTCGAGGATAGCCTGTACCTTCTCTGGGTCCATTTTTAGACCTTCTGCTGAAACTACAAATCCCAAATACACTAACTCTTTCTTCACAAAACTGCACTTCTTCAAATTAATCAACAATTTCTCTTCTCTCAACTTCTCAAATACCATACGAATATGCATCATATGCTCATCCAATGTCTTACTAAAGATCAAAATATCATCTAGGTAAACAATGACAAACTTACCCAGAAATTCTTTCAGAACCTCATTCATGAGCCGCATGAAAGTGCTCGGTGCATTGGTTAGCCCAAAAGGCATGACTAACCACTCATACAGTCCTTCCTTTGTCTTGAAGGCAGTCTTCCATTCATCTCCTTCTCTAATCCGAATCTGATGATATCCACTTTTCAGATCTATCTTTGAGAAATACACAGCTCCACTCAAACAGTCCATAATATCATCCATTCGTGGCAATGGAAACCTGTACTTGATTGTGATCTTGTTTATTGCTCTGGAATCTATACACATCCTCCACTCTCCATTCTTCTTTGGTGCTAATACCGCTGGTACAGCACAGGGACTCAGACTCTCTCGAATCAATCCTTTCTGTAACAGTTCATGCACTTGTCTGTTCAACTCCTCACTTTCTGCAGGTGTCATTCTGTGTGCTGCCTTATTCGGCAAACTCGCTCCTGGGATCAAGTCCATCTGATGACTGATCTTCCTGACTGGTGGTAATCCATCAGGCACGTTATCGGATACAATATCCTGAAACTCATTCAACAAATCTGCAACTTCTACAGGAACATCTTCTACTTCCTCTTTACCAGCTTTTGGAATTAAAGCAAAACATACATGCTCATGCCTCATACCATCTAGGAAATTTCTTCCATCAACAAAAGTTATCCTTGCATTACCACATACCTTTTCTTCAGTCTCCTTCAACGGTTTTAGCTTATGTCGCACTCCATCCTTTGTCAGGGAATAGGTATTCGCACGGCCATCATGTACAGCACATCTGTCAAACTGCCAGGGTCTACCCAACAACATATGGCATGCATCCATAGATATGATATCACACAATACCTCATCTTGGTATCCGCCAATCTTGAACTTCACTAGGCATTGTTCATTGACCATGACCTTGTGGTCATCCTGTACCCAGGCAATCCGATATGGATGTGGGTGTTTCTGTCTCTTGAGCTTCAACTTTGTCACCATCTCTTCTGACACCAAATTGTCAGTGCTTCCACTATCAATGATCACATCACAACATTTACCTTCACACTTGCACCTGGTGCGAAACAGGCTCCTCCTTTGCTCAGGTTCATTCTCACCACTCAACAGGACTCTTCTGTTAATCAACGTTTCTCCTCTTTCAGCATCTTCAGAATTTGATGATCTGGCATCTTCATCGACATGTGCAACTCTGGCCTGGCCTTCATTTCTCCTGTCTGTTCTGCCTTGGCGCTGAGGACATTCAAATGCCCTATGACCTTCTTCTCCACAGTGAAAACATGTTCCACGGAAGCCACCTCTTCCAGATCCTTGTCCTCTTCCTCTTCCTCTCTGATCTCTATTATTCTGATCCTGGAAGCGATTGGAATTATTTCCTCGCTGATTTTGACTGCTACTAGCCTCATCCTTCTTTTTCGGATCTTCATTTCGGCCACCATATGACCGTCCACCAGATCGTCCACCGCGACCTCTTCCGTTTTGTCTGCTCTCAAACTTCTTGTTCAGCTTTTCCTCCACTTTTAGGGCAAACTGGTATGCCTCTTCAATACTGTTCATTCGAACCAGATTCAGCTCCTCCTGAATGCTTGGCCTTAACCCATTAAGGTATCGGGCAACTTTCTCTTTATCAGCTTCTGCATGGCCTGTTCTGATGAGAAGTCGATAGAACTCCTCTGTATACTCCTGAACAGATCTTCCTGCTTGCTTCAAACTCTGCATTTTCTTTAGTAGGTCAAGCTCATAATCAACAGGAATGAACTGTCGCTTCAATTTATCCACCATCCGATCCCATCTTGTGATTTTATCTTTCCCTCTTCTATTTCGCTCTAATTGAATTTCTTGCCACCAGATCTTCGCATGACCTTTCAGTCTGGCCTTCGCAAATTTGACCCTATCAGGATCCTCAACATCTTCATACTCAAAATATTCTTCACACTCATTGATCCAGTCGATCAGTTCCTCTGGGTTAAGATTTCCAGAAAATGTAGGAACCTCAATCTTAGGTCTTTTTCCAATCTTGGAAATCGCCCGAAAAAGTCTTTCTTCCTCCTGGTTCACAATTTCAACTTCTCATTCTTGATATTCTTCTTCGGCTTCATCCTCGCTTTCATCTCTGACATTAAGATTCATTCCTCTGCGAATCTCTTCTTGCAATGCTCGCACTTGTCTCTGCAGCTCTCTAACCTCAGGTGTTACAACACCAGCTCTTCCGCCACGTTCCCTTCGTGGAGGCATTTTCGCGATGTGCGCTGAAACCCTAGCCACGGTCCTGGTGCAAACTGCCTCGCAGTTGGCGATCTATTTACACACTCAAGAACTCCTGCTCTGATACCACTTGATGAAGGGTGCTCCCCTTAATACCACAAACACATAACAGAAATAGAGAAACAACAACAATATGCAAGAACAGAAAATTGGCTTCTTATTATCTCCACAAATGTGGAATTACAAACTTTCAGAATTACAATATGCAAGGCCACATGGGCATTCCTTACAATATTCTGTAGGACAAAGCCTCGAATCAATACCCAGATCTACTACCCAGAACTATTCTGAACTGCCTAAGACAATAATACAGCCTTCCTTATATAGGCAATTATCCACCGCCTGGGAAGGTTCCAGAATTTTAGCCAATAAGGCCGACCAAACTTAGAATTATTTTATTTTACATTTTATTACATCATAGTCGGCTCAAGATAACCTCTGAAACCCGAACAGAAATTTTGAAGAAAATTATTTTTCGCCATTTCAGGTGGCCCAACTTCCGAAGACCATAAGTCATCACCAGTTGACCCGCTCGGCCACTATAACCCCATTTCGGAAATGCCACGAAGCGCTCTACAAGCTTGACCGGCGCAAGCGCCCGTCACGCAAATTTTCGACCTCATCCGGGGCCTCTAAAGCCTTCAAAATTGAGTTCAAAGTTTCTGTACCCTGCTGCCAATACCGAAAATCTTCAATATCTTCTAATATACACTTGATCTGGCAATGAAACTTTACTGGCAGACTTATATGACCAAAATGAACCTCCAAGAAAGAAATCAGATCATTCTGAGCACATACAAAAATTACCAAAAATAGTAACTTTCCATAAATAGCAGCTCTACACAAAATAACCCTTATTGAATTCAAAAATAGAAATATTTTTGGGTGATGCAAGATTGCTCTTACACCCAGGATGCTCCTGCATCATATTTGATTTAGGTTTACTTTTCATGTTTGTAAATGGTTAATATTTTTGATGGTACTCCTTGGTGTATTCCATATAAAAATAATCAGGTTTCTATGGCTATGATAAATGTCCCTTTGTGTTGAGAAATTAAAGTTGAGAAAATGGTTGTTCAGTGATAATTTGTATTTGCAGGTTGCAAATAAATCATCCTTCTTCCACCAACGAGTCATTCCATTCAAGAAAGACCATGTCTGACAATATCAATCCACAAAAAAATAGGGAGACAATTGCTAGATTATGGTCTAACTTTAAAAGAAAAGGTGATGGAAAATGTTATTGTCCATGCAAAATTTGTAATGGCAGCAGATGGTGTCAATCAGTTTGGAGAGATGTGATTTGTTTACTCGGTGTGGCCTATTTTTGTTATCAACAATAACATTCCTCCTTGGATGTCCATAAAGAGGGAGCACATAATGTTGGCAATGATTGTTCCAGGTACTTTTTCATTTAATAGTCATCTAAATTAATTTATTATAAATAATTCATCAAAATGGTCATAATAATTATGTAATGTTTTTATTCATTCAACTAGGTAAGTACCAAGTTAAAGATATGAATATATATATTGAGCCCCTTATCGACGAGTTGATGGTGTTATGGAATGGGGTCACTATGTATGACATCTCTAGACCAATAGGACAAAGATAATTTTAATTCCATGAAATGCTTGTATGGACAATACATGATGCCCCTGGGCTAACACATTTTTGTGGTATGTTCTCTTCTTAACACCTATTTTTTGGCATGCTATAGTGATTACACAAAATTAACATATTTAATCCAATTATACACGATCTTGTAGGTCTTCAGACAAAGGGAAAATTTGCATGTCCAGTTTGTGGTCCAAAGATGAAATATCATCATTCAAAAAGTTTAGGAAAGAAGGTGCTCGATGAACATAGACACTTTCTCCACAGATATCATAAGTACCAAATTACCAAAAAATATTTTTTCAATGGGAAAGAAGAGACTACATCAAAGCCACGGAGAATGACACCTCACCTATGGAAGTTGGAATACAATAAAATAAATCGTCAAGGTAATGTCATTCCATCTGATAGTTTTTGTTTGAAATTCATATTTTGATATTGTGTTTTATTTATTGATGATGTAAATGATGCTCGTGAAGGTCGTCAAGGCATTAATGACCAACTTCCAAAAGGACTAAAAATTTATCCTACACAATTTAGTAGGTTTTTGTACTACGAGAAACTCCCAATCATGCATGTGTTTGATGCTATGCATATTGGAAAGAATGTAATAGATACATTATGGAAAATATTGGATGGAAGGCGTGACAAAGATAAAATTGTCAAAATTTGTAGTGACATTGAAGAATCCAACCATGCAATGAAAAATGTCATTCAATCAAATAAAAATGGAGACCAGATTGATACAAGTGCCCTTGGTTATTTTTAGAGTAGCAGAGCAAAGCTATAAAAGAAGTCATAAAAAAATATGATTTTCCACGGGATTTGCTGCGAACATAAACAATCTCATATCAAAGAAAAGTGAATTTGGGCCAAGGATGAAAACACATAATTGGCATACATTTATTAAGGTAATTCATGTTATTTTGTATTCACTATATATTTGTATACTATATGTAGTTTTCATTGCATTATTTTATAAAATATTGATAAGATCATTTTAAAAATATTACAGTATATTCTACCTCTATCTCTCCCACACCACTTCGACAACAGTGTCAAACAAGTTATATATGATCTTGGAAAATATGTGAGGTGGTTGTCATCAAAAGAAATCAATAAAGAAGATATAAAATATTGGAAGAGAAAAATTCCTCATCTTATGTGTGAAATGCAAAAGTGTCTACCTTCAACTTTTTTCAATGCACAAGAACACTACCTCATACATCAAGTTGAGGAGATTGAATTGTGTGGACTTGTACAAACTAGGTCAATGTGGATGGTTGAGAGGCACTTAAAATTTTTGAGAGGCTTGGTTTGATAAAGAGCACATCCTAAGGGTTCTATGGTGGAGGGCTTATGGTATACCAAATCATGGTGTACATTAGTGAATATCTTCCTAATTTTGCAACAAAGATCCATGTAGATCATATTTGGGATCCCGACTCCATTAACAAATTTGAAGGGGATTACTTGATGGAGAAAGGTAGATTGATGAAAGTGGGAGGTAATTATAAGATGTTAATGTAGTTAATTAATTCTTATAAATCTTCAATATTATAAGTTATTTGTAATTGGTCTATTTTTTATACAGTTGGTTGAGAGTGGGATGCAATACATTTGTATATTGTGAATAATCTTGATTGGATGACGGTATGAATTGAACAATGTCAACAAAATGGTTGCTCATTAACATGGGAAGGTGTTGCTTCATTAGCTAGAGAAGCTCATCATAATGGAGATTTCAATGTTATGCCAATGCTAATTGATCTAGAATATGGTTTAATAGGTAGAGAGGTACGTAAAAATTTATTAATGATCATGACCCATATGTTTCATATCAACTCATGATGCAAATAATTTTCACACGCTTGAAAAAATGTAGTTCAAGCACCACAAAGCTATGTACTATCATGGCCACAAATTTTGCATAAAAAAGTTGGATGACATGAAGAAAACTTTTGATTATGGGATAACTACACTCTTCGAGGTCACTAATATATCATTTAGAAATGACATACATCCTCAAAAATATCAAAATTGATACTATGGCATCTTGGATGATATACTTGAGTGTGAATTTAACTCCTTCAAATTAGTTCTATTCATCGTCAAATGGTATAGGCTACGACTGAATCAAAATGATCCTGATAGAACTATTATTCAACATGATAATGGATTTACAATGATTAATACAAGGTTATTTGAGCCAGTTGGAGATGAGCCCTATGTTCTTCCAAGACAATGTGAGAAAGTTTTTTACTTAGAGGTTCCACATAAACCAGGTTGGTCATTTGTTGTTAGACATGATCCAAGACGAAGGTCGATAAAGTATAATGTGATTGAAGAAGAAGATATTGAAGATGATGAAGAAGAAGATGGTGGTGGTGATGATGATGATGATGATGATGATGATGATGGCAATGATGATAGTGGTGATGATGGCGATGATGATAGTGGTGATGGTGATGGTGATGGTGATGGCGATGGCGATGGTGATAGCGATGGTGATGATGATGATGATGGATGAAGAAGATGATCAATGACATGATTGAAATGTACAAGGTATGTGATTTAATTATTTATATATATCTATATTGATTAGTATATATATTTAATATTGATTTATTGATTTCAATTCTAATCATTACATATTTACTATGTTCAATTCTAATGATTACAACATATGTGATTTATAATTACCAATGTATTTCTTATGATTCTCAATTAATTATTATTGATACATGTATATATTTTGTTTGATTGTCACCCTTTCTGGAAACAGGCAATTGACTACACACATTGTCACCCCTTATGTTGAAAATCTTGCATTCCATATATAAGGTAAAGGTAATTTTTTCATGTTTACGATCTTGCATATTGTTCATGTTGTCTTCTATGTAATTTGTAGCATTACTCGGTTATTACTGATACTCGATATGCACTTCATTGGCTCAGTGTATACAGAAATATTCAATTACCGACCACATTAACTTGTTCAATTCTAATCTTTAATACATAAAAAATTTAAGTAATACAATCAAGTCAACAAAATGATGTCATAGACTCATCAATAAGTTACCCAATGTATGCCTTAACCATATCTCTATATCCATCTCATCTTCATGTAGATATCTCTTTCCTTTATCATTTTCCTTCTTTAGATGTTTGTAACCAACATGATAAGTATAGTCAAAACTAGCTGACATCAATGACAACATAATGACTCATTTAATTGCCTTACATATCACTTTAGTAGCTTGGTGATCTCTAATCACTGTCTTTCACATGTCCATTTAGTTCATCAAGCTATTCAATCAGTTGTAGATTATCAATCTCTCCCTTTGGCATTGATGGAAACTATTGGAATATAAAGATAAGGGACTGAGAGGGAAGGGGTGAATCAGTACCCTCAAAAACTTTTAACTGAATACTAAATCTTCAAATAGTAGTAACTAACTAACTGAATCCATTGTATGCAACATTCAATCAATTGACTTTGTAAATGTAAAGTGCATGAAATGAAATAATAGATCAATCTTGAAATGTAACACATAACACAAATATTTTGGTTACGCAAAAACCCTTGTTAGAAGGTAAAAATTGTGCTGGGGATGACACCCATAAATTCTTCTCTACTACAGATAATAAATTTTTCCAATTAATGCTACAAGTTTTCATCACTTCTGGTGATCTTACCCTATTAGGAGTAACAATCAAATCGACTAGATCTACCTTGTGAAAGGATTTAAACAATACTACTTGAGTGTGTACTCGGTTAAGAGATTTACAAATAGACTGTTAAGTCTACTCTATTAGGAGATTTTACTAACTCTGTTACAATGATTAAAGAATAACAGAAAGGTATCTATAAATGACAACTAAACTTTTTCTGAATTAGATCAATGATATACTGAATGAATATCACCTTAATGTGTATTGTATTTTCCTCTGTTATGCTCGGTAGCCTTGATTATTTATGAATAAATTGAATTGATCTCTGATAACTGCTCTGTCATGTAAACCTTGTCTAAATTTTTATGTCAAGAGGTGGCTACTCCTTCATGATCTCCTTCTTCATATTACATTCGACTCTCTTGTCAAAATGACAACAATTACAAATATATAGCAAACTGTTAAGATTGCCATGACCTAATTAGGTTTACAATATCTTACAAAACCTAAGATCTATGGTGTACAAAATAGACCTAAATATGACTATTACATAGGAATCATCATTACATTTAATGATTAAATCTACAATAAATAATCCTTGATCTTAGTAAAATGTTTTATGAATCCATGTAACCATTTACATAGATAAATGTGTCATTCCTAATTACTATGTCATTTCCTGGATACCTCGGTAAACACAACCAAATCTATTCTGTAAATACACTAGTGATTGGTGTGTATGTTACTCGGTGTTTACTGATGCTCAGTGCTTGGTTTAATCGGATGCTCGATAAGACTACTCTGGTGCCCAATTAAACTTGTTTCCATTTAGCTCTTAGTACTACCTTGTGATTTTTTGGAGTGAAGGCTTGTTTGTTCAACCGACTAGCATATTATAGCTTTTTGTTCCTCCTTTTACCGACTGATTAGCTTAGATAACCGACTGATCCAATTTGATACTAATGACAACATCTAATGCTCAAATAGAGATAAAAATCCCCCCCTTTGGTATTAGTATCAAAACTTTTAATGTATACAAACCAATATATCTCAAACTATTCTACTTCTCCATATATACATTAAAAAATTGAATTTTTACAAAATTACATTACTCCCCCATGGTGCATGCTCCTAGTATGTATGTATTACACTTAGCATCTATTTATACAATTTTCATATACATTATATTTCCCTTTTTTGATATTAATTCCAAAAGAAAATTTATACTTACAATTTGGTAAAAATGTGCTGATGGGTTTCCTTGAGAGAATCTAAGAGGTTTTCCCATTTCTCTTTCAAGTTGGTGAGAGAAATGTTCTCAAGACCAACTTGTGCATGCATATCAAAAATGTCCTCCAACACTAAAATTTTAGGTGTTGTAACTAAGGCTTGTGCCTTGACAATATGTCGCTCAATTATTTTGAAGCAATTTTGCTTGAAGCTCTGTGACTTGGTCACATATCTTATCCTCCTGCTTCCTCAAGTCTTCTCTTAACCACCTGAGTTCTTGAACTTTTATTATATAGTTATGAAAAGCATTTGGCTTGGTTAAGGATGCATTTGCACTGGTTTGGATTTCGGTATCCAGCTTCTTAATCTTTTCACTCACCTCAGAAGTGAAAATCTCCGCAATGCATAACTTAAACAACATCTGAATTATCTTCTAAGTAATAGTTTGAACGTTTGTTATTACCTCAAAAAGATTCACTTTATTTATTGCTACTTCTTGGCTGATCATTTTTGCTAATTTGTTCTGAATCTTAGCTTCAGCCCTCTCTTCAATTATCTTTTTAGCATCAATGTCTGGGGTGTTTATTTGGTTAGAAAGTGTGGCAAGTTGGTCCAATATAGGTGTTTCTTCATTTATTTAGACCTTGGGTACAACCTACTGTAATATGTCTCTCACATCTTCAAGTATTTTCTTACTCTTTCTCTCTTTCTTCAGCTTCTCCTAAGCTACCTTCCTTGTGCATAGCTCCCCATATTTTCTTAGTTCTTCGAGGTCAAGGTCCTCAGGTCACATTCAGGTATTTATATTATCTCATCAAGTGTGACCGACCCTTTGCCATGCTTTTTCTTCTTCTTCTTAGGCTCTTGGGGTGAAGTCTTAACAAAAGGAATGATAGCCTTTACCTCAACACTTTGCATTTCCTACTCGGTAGACATTGTATCTTCCTTTTTCTGCTCCTCGGTAACCTGTGTGTCAGTTGATTGAGATGGAGCTTCAAATGTAGTGTCTGGCAATGTTGTCTTTGTAGGATTAGGATCATCTTGTCCCTATGTATCTGCCTCTTTTGCCTTAGGATTTTTTGTCTCTGCCGGTGTGCTTGTTCCTTGTTCCCCTACTGTGTCCTTGGGTTGCTCAAGGATTGAGCCTTCGGGTTCTTCCTTTGAAATAATTTCAATAGCTTCCATCAAGATTGGAAGATCACCCGAGATAGTGCTCATAGATGGCTCGATAGAGGCTTGCTCTTCTGGTTGAGCTCCAGTAATTGTGACATCCTCATCATCCTTGATGTCATCAGGATCACCATTTGTGATGTCCTTAATGAGTACATCATATGAATCATTACTGATTCCCTATATTGTAACTTGTTCTAGTGCATCCTGGATCACATTAATTTCCTCAGTGGAAATAGTGGTATCAGGTGCCTCGGTATCTGATAACTCAAGTGTGACCTTTGGTGCCAAGTCTACATCATCAGAATGAATGCCTTTTCCTTTTCTTTTGAGCTTCTTCTCAGGGATTATGACTAAAGCCATCTTAATTAATTCAGCTCGGGCTTGAAGTATGGAAGTCCAAATAAGTTGACTATTCTCATCAATGTATACTATATTTTCATCAATTATCTATAGTGCCTGACTCTTTACTAAGAATCACTTTGAATATGTTTTCATTAAGTCCTCAATTTCAGAAATTGTCAATGTCGGCATTGCCAAAACTAAGGATTTTTCCCTCATTCTCTTCTTAGTATTTAAGACATATGTCCACCTTTGTGAAATTCTCTCATAAAATTCCTTAGGTACATATTTAGAAAACTCAATTGGTACCTTCATGAATTTGATCATCATATGAATTATAGCTTCTTCAATCTTATTCTAGTCTTCAGTTGACAAATGTTCAAACCGACTGATTTCAAGATCACTTAATTATCCATTTTCTATTATTTCTTCAACTACTTCATCAATAGAATGATTTTTATTAACAACTTTAAATTTCTCAGTGTCATATTCATCTTCATCTATATCATCCTTCCCTCTGATTAATCTTCTTCTTTTCTTAGGGGCTTCGGTAGTGATTTTTGTACCTCTCTTCTTGTAAGTTTTTGTTGGTGATGTTGTAGTAGGCCTTGATACTTTCACAACTCCTTTCTTTGGTGGAGGTAAAGTTGTAGTAGATGACCTTGTACATGCCCTTGTTTTAAATTCTAATTACATCTTCTTTGGAGTGGGGGAAGGCAAAACCGGTGTAGAATCTGCATCTTTATCAGACTCAGTTTCTTCACTATCATCTTCATCTTCATCTATATCATCCTTCCCTCTGATTAATCTTCTTCTTTTCTTAGGGGCTTCGGTAGTGATTTTTGTACCTCTCTTCTTGTAAGTTTTTGTTGGTGATGTTGTAGTAGGCCTTGATACTTTCACAACTCCTTTCTTTGGTGGAGGTAAAGTTGTAGTAGATGACCTTGTACATGCCCTTGTTTTAAATTCTAATTACATCTTCTTTGGAGTGGGGGAAGGCAAAACCGGTGTAGAATCTGCATCTTTATCAGACTCAGTTTCTTCACTATCATGTGGTTTGTCAGAAAGAAGTAACTTACCTTTGGTTTCTACCTCAACCGGTACTCTCTTGGATGATCCAACATCATCACCAAATTTCTTCACTAGATTAGTCATCATTTTCCTAGATTTCTTAGTTATTTTACCGATTACCAGGCCTATTTTTATTCTTGTCTTGGCCTCTTCAAAAGTACCAAACCTCTCATCTTTAGGATCCTTAGGCTCAGTCAGTAAATCATTTATTTATATAGAAGAAAAATTAATATCTAATTCATAACCCATGGGGGCTAGCCATTTTGTCCTTGGTTCCACAACCTTAATCAAAGTGTAATCAGTATCAACTAGAACCAAAATTTGATGTTCATACTCCTCAACTAGTTGCCTTGGAATTATGCTTCTTGAATTCATTCTCTCCCTGAATTGTTCAAAATAATTATCTACTAAACTGTTAAAATTATCTCCCAAACTATTAATTAAATCAGTAATCTAGAGTGTAACTGGCTTGTCAGTTGACCAATCTATATTACTAACTGAAAGGAAAAAAATTTGCACATAAAAGAATATGCATAGTAGCAAGGTTCCAAACTTACATGTGTTAATTTTGCTGACCAGATAGTCTTCATGTTTTCCTCTACCTGCTTCAGTAGTAGCTCGGTAAGGTCCAACTAAAATCCCTTCTTAACTATCTTATAAGCTATGTCAACAACGCCACATGGTACACTATTCATTTTTCTTGACTAAAATATCTTGTATCTGATGACATAAGCTCCAAATATTGTCTCAAGATCTTTGATTGTGCTAACTTTCATTTCTTAGTCATCACATTTGACTCGAGTTTTCTTTTCTATCTCAACTCGGGGTGCATTCCTTATTGCCTTGACTTTGTCAATGGTAGGGTATCCGATTACCTCTTTTATGATGTTCCTTGTAATCTTTATGGGCTCATCCAACCACAACTTTCCATCATGATACCAACTCAACATGATCCTTATCCATTCATTCTTGAAGTTCTTTAGGAAATTTAGGGCATTGACCATACCTTTTACCTTCAGGTGCTCATGTTTGGGTTTTAGTTTTTTGTCTTCACCACACAACTTCTGATAAGTTGCAAACATCTCAAAATCACCTATTTCCCCAATTTTGTAATGTATGAATGAGCAAATGTCTTCCACCAGTAGAACCCTAGGTGGTATGCTTGAGAAAGCTCCCATTTTATCAGTTTGCGACGCCACTTCAGGATGAAGTTGTATTTAGGTTCATTGCAAGTAGCAGAAACAAGTAGATTAAATTCCTCCTCCTCTACATACTTATACTTATTCACATTTGATGTGGATGCCATAGATTCTCATTTAGGGTTTCGGTAAGTAACAAATGAAAAACTTGGCAATGATAGTACTTACTTGAAATGATGATGAGATCACTTGGAATACTTCAAAGTTATGCTCAAATGCTATGGAAAATCCTTTGCTCTAGTTCTCTTTGGGAACTCTTTGCTCTTCGTGATCACTATGTGAAAAATGAACTAAGTGCGTTGCGTATTTATAAAATTTTCAAATTCCCGCTCAAACTTTTTGTCATAAATGCTAGACCTAATCACATCTTGGTGACAACTGTCAAACTCAGTGAATACCGCAAAAGTATCATAAGCTTGATTAAAATGTAATTTTACTCAATTAATACTAGCACTCAATTAACCTTGCATAATAGTCACCGACTGGAAACTTCTCACTCAGTCTAACATATACCGACTGTAAACACTTTAAAGCTAAAAACTTTTAAAACCATAATGCATCTCAATTCATGTGAATTTGGTATGTGCACATGTAATATGAGGAAATTTAAGTTAAATATGATCAATTTGAATTTTCAGTTCCATACATACCTTTTTTAGCTTAGGTGGAGGTGTTGATGTCACCCAATCCAATGGATGAGGTTTCATCGACTGCATTGCTTGACTCAGCATTGTCATTTGATGCTTTTCTCCACATATTGTTTCTTAATCTCATGATCTCTTCAATAGTATTTCCATTTTCAAATATTTGTGTGTCTAGTGCACAGTCTCTACAATCTTTACTTAGGTGACTAAATTTATGACAATGTAAGCATGCCATACATGTACTTTTCTAGATTCAAGATTTGTCTGTCCATCTCTTCCTCATACAATTAGCTGCAATATATATATATATATATATATATATATATATATATATATATATATATATATATATATATATATATATATATATATATATATATATATCTTCCACATGTTGTGCAGTTAACCCATGTGTTATAATCCCAAGTATAGGCATTACCTTTTCTTCTTTGTTGATAGGTCTTGTTCTATCCTTTCGGTGTCCAAACTTGCTTCATCTTTATTTTGCATTCTTATGAGGCGTGTCCATGCATGTTGCAAGTGTGACAGTGTTTCTTCATGAGGGTTTGTTAGGAGTCCTATTCAACTTAGATCTACATTCATATATTTGAGGTCCAAACATCTTACAACTATAACAATGACCATTGAATTTTGGAGTGGTTTTAGGTTTACCTTGTTCTTTACTCCTGCAAACATTTGAAGTGTGGCCTAGTTTACCACAGTGATAGCATGATAGCTTCTTGGATCTTTGGATTTTATATTTATTCATCTATTCAACTTTCTTAGATGATTCTCCTTACTTGGTATAGCCTAATCGAGTAGTGCTTCCAAGTTCTCTTTTACTAAATAGAAAATCATCAATTTTCTTGGAACTATCCTTAGCCCTTCTCATGATCTCATTATGTTGCTACTGTATTTTCACTTCATTTCTCATTTTTTCATTTTATTCTTTGAGTTCACCAATATCTTCAAGTTTCCTTGTCAACTCATTATTTACTCAATTGATCTCCTAGCTTACAAAAACCATCTGATTTGATATTCCAAAGTGATGCTCAGTAACTCTCAATATCTTGGATTCCTTAGCTTGTAACTTTTCAGTCATTTGTCTTTTGTCTTCAACAACCAAATTTCTTTCTTGTTCAGCTTGTCTAGCATTTTTCATCACATCTTACCATTTTTGCTTCTTGACTAATCTACAAGGCTTTTAATTGTTCAGTCAAATGAAGATTTTTCTCAGATAAATCAGAAATTGCACCTTCAGATATGTCAGATATACTGCTTGAACTGGATCTAGAAATCTCAAATGGATCATCAATGTCTTCTTCATGGTAATCAGTCTCACACTACCTAATAGCCATATCTTTTCTTTGAATCAGTAACTTTTTCAACTCATCCTTAGCTTTCTTGTATTGCTCAATGAATATCTACATCTGAATCTTTTTATTCTCGATAGTCTTGTCCAACCTATATATTTCCATGTTTAGATCTTTCCTCTTCAGTGGTTAAACTTCCAAAATAAGAGATCTAGCTCTGATACCAATTATTGGAATAGAAACATAAGGGACTAAGAGGGGAGAGGTGAATCAATACCCTCAAAAACTTTTAACTGAATACTCAATCTACAAATAGTAGTAACTAACTAACTGAATCCATTGTATGCAACATTCATTCAATTAACTTTGTAAATGTAAAGTGCATGAAATGAAATAATACATCAATCATGAAATGTAACACATAACACCAATATTTTGGTTACCTTGTTAGAAGGTAAAAACTACAGTGGGGATGACACCCACAAATTCTTCACTACTACAGATAATAAAGTTTGTTGGTTAAGGCTACAAGTTTTGATCACATATGGTGATCTTACCCTATTAGGAGTAACAATCAGATCGACTAGATCTACCTTGTGAAAGGATTTACACAACACTACTTGAGTGTGTGCTCAGTTAAGAGATTTACAAACGGACTGTTAAATCTACTCTATTAGGAGATTTTACTAAATCTCTTACAATGATTAAATAATAATAGAAAGGTATTTGTAAATGACAACTAAAATTTTTTCTGAATTAGATCAATGATATATTGAATGAATATCACCTTAATGTGTATTGTACTATCCTCTTTTCTGCTTGGTAGCCTTACCTATTTCTGAATAAACTGAATTGATCTTTGATAACTACTTTGTCATGCAAACCTTGTCTGAATTATGATGTCAAGAGGTGGTGACTCCTTCATGATCTCCTTCTTCATATTACATTCAACTCTCTTATCAAAATGACAACAATTACAAATATATAGAAAATTGTTAAGATTTCCATGACCTAATTAGGTTTATAATATCTTAGAAAACCTAAGATCTACGGTGTACAAAATAGACCTAGATCTGACTATTACATAGGAATCATCATTACATTTAATGATTACATCTACAATAAATAATCCTCGATCTTGGTAAAATGTTTTATCAATTCATGTAACCATTTGCATAGATAAATGTGACATTCTTGATTACTATGTTGTTTCCTGGATAACTTGGTAAACACAACCAACTCTATTCAGTAAATACACTAGTGCTTGATGTGTATGTTGCTCAGTGTTTACTGACACTCGGTTCTCGGTTTACTCTGATACTCGGTAAGACTACTCTGGTGCCCAGTTAAACTTGTTTCCATTTAGCTCTTGGTACTTGCTTGTGATTTTTTAGTGTGATGGCTTGTTTGTTCAATCAGCTAGCATATTATAGCTTGTTGTTCCCCCTTTTACCAACTGATCAGCTTAGATAACTGACTGATCCAATTTGATACTAATGAAAACATCTAATGCTCAAATAGAGATAACACGCAACACAATATGAAATATGCCATAGAATACCAAACATCTGTACTAAAATTCTATCAGTAAAATGTTGTAGCTCGGTAAGCTCTCCCTATCTTGATCATTTAATATGTTTAATCACTACATAGCATCTCATCATTTCAACAGACTCTCCCTATGAATTTGATCTTCTTCTTCCTTTTCTGATTCTTTCTCCCACTGGATAGATATTAGACTTTCTCTCCCATCTTTGCATTCTCTCTAATTGATATTTCATTGAATCTTTCTCTCCCTTTGACAACAATGCCAAAAAGAATAAACAACTCTCCAATAGCCAAAAAAATATATATGTTGTTCGGTTCAGATGATGTACCTTAATGTACAAGTATGTAATTTTATGTTCCAACTATCACAACCTTAGAAAACCTAAAGTGTGAACAATTTTTCATCAACACCATTTGATTTTTTGATAAAGTGTAGATTGATGCAACCTCTTGATCACCTTAGTGATCGATAGACAAGGGATGGACCCCTAGTCTAGTCCTCAAGTAATCAAATGTATCCTTTGGTAAGGGTTTAGTAAATATGTCTGTAAGTTGCTCCTTAGATTTCACAAATTTTAGTTTCACTTGCTTTTCGTGTACTTGTTCCCTCAAATAGTGATACTTAATAGATATGTGCTTTGTTTTTTAATGCATCACTAGATTCTTGAAAATGTTTATAGAACTTGTGTTGTCACAATATATAATCACTGGATCAGTGATCACCTCATTCATACCTTCCAGCAATTGTTTTATCCATGCAATATATGAATAATTAACAACACCAACAACATATTCTACTTCAGAAGTAGACTGAGAAATACATGCATGTTTCTTACTTATCCAAGTAACTAACCTTTCTCCAAAAAAGAATTCTCCACTAATTGTGCTCTTCTGGTCATCTATATTTCCAACCCAATCTGCATCGGTGTAAACTTGTAGTTCAAAATTGCCTTCCTTTTTGTATCATAAACCATAATCTTCAATTTTCTTTAAATATCTCAAAATCCTCTTAATAGTAGTCATATGTGATTCCTTAGGATTAGCAAAAATCTTTCTACAATCCCAACATCATGTGCAATATCTGGTCTACTATGCACAACATACATCAATTTTCCAATTATTGATCTATATAAGATCTGATTTACCTCAGTTGACTGATCATCTTTTGTCAATTTGCATCTTGTGACCATCGGTGTACCTACTGGTTTTGAAGCTTCCATTCCAAAAGTCTTCAACACTTCTTTGATATACTTTGATTGTGTTAAAAATATCCCTTCATTTTGTTGTAGAATTTGTAGACCTAGAAATAATTTAATCTCTCCAAACATTGACATCTCAAATTACTTTCTCATTTCATCACCAAATGATTTGCAAGTATTATCATGTCCTCCAATTGTAATATCATCAACAAAAAATTTAGCAATAAGAATATTGTCATCATTTTCTCCTTTCAAATACAAATTTCTATTGTCACTTGTCCTCACAAATCCAATACTAATAAGATAAGCATGTAGTCTTTCATACCATGCTCTCAGTGCTTGTTTCAGTCCATACAGTGCTTTGTGCAATTACATACCATATTCTTCTGATTTGGATCAACAAAATCCTTAGGTTGTTCAATATAAACCTCTTCCTCAAGTATTCCATTCAAGAATGAATATTTAACATCCATTTGATATACTTTAAATCCTTTGTGTGTAGCATATGCAAGTAGTATTATAACTCCTTCAAGTCTTGCAACTGGTAAAAAAGCCTCACCATAGTCAATTCCTTCTTCTTGTGCATATCCCATACAAACAAGTCTTACTTTTTTCCTAGTGACTTCACCATTCTCATTCAACTTGTTTCTGAATATCCATTTGGTTCCAATTACATTTTCATCACTCGATATTAGTACCAATGTCCATGTTTTTTTTTCTTTATCTACTCAATTTCTTCATTCATGGCTTTAATCCATTCCTTAGTCTCAAGTGCATCTCTAACATTCTTAGGTTCAAATTCCCAAACTAAACATGTTTTCTGTCTCAAATTAATTTGTGTCATCATGCCAGCTTGTTTGTCTCCAATGATTTGGTTATGTGGATGGCGTCTTCTCACAAATTTAGCTGATACTTTCTCTCTTCTCTGTTCATCAGTCTATGCAAGTTCAATTTCTTCCTTCATAGCGATTTCCTAATTCTCAGTCTCTATAGGCTAATGCTCGATGTCTTTATCCTATTACTCGGTAGCTTCAACCTTTCTCTTAGGTAGAAGGTCAAGTAACTCAATGAATTTATATCTACCATAGTCTTCTGGTTCTTTCCTGCTTTCTTCATCATTTTTCTTAGCAAACTCATCAACTTTCACATTAGCACTTTCAATCATTTTGTTAGAAACCTTATTCAAACATTTATAAGTTTTTCTCTTAGTAGAATATCCCAAAAATATTCCATCATCACCTTTAGAATCAAATTTCCCATTTCTATCATCTTTCAAAATGTAACATCTACTTCTAAATTTTTTGAAATAACTTACATTAGGTGTGTATCCAAACCATAACTCATAAGGTGTCTTGTTTGTATCTTTCTTTAGTTTTACTTAGTTCAATGTGTATATAGAAGTTCTAATAGCTTCTCTCCAGTACATTTGTGCAACATCTTTCTCAATCATCAGTGTTCTGGCACAATCAACTATAGATCTATTCCTCCTTTCAACAATACAATTTTGTTGTGGTGTTCTCGGTGTAGAAACCTATCTTTTAATTCCATGTTCATTACAAAAGTTTTTGAATTCATCAAAAATAAACTCACCTCCTCTATCAAATCTTAAGCATTTTAACTCTTTTCCAGTCTCCTTTTCTACTTTAGATTTATACCATTTAAATATTTTGAAAGCTTCAAATTTCTCTTTCAAAAACATAACTGTCATCATCCTAGAATAGTCATCAACAAATAGAATAACATATTTATCACCATAATAACTCTGAGTTCTCATAGGACCACATAATTCAGTATGAACCAACTCCAAAATATCTTTAGATGAGTAGGTTTTTCTCTTGAAACTCGATTTTGATATTTTTCCCATTTGACGTTGTTTGCACATGACATGGTCAGGTTTAGATAAGCTCGGTAATCCTCTTACTTTTCTTATCTTACTTATCTTAACCATGTTGTCAAAATTCCATAACCTTTTATGCCACAACCACACATCCTCAGTTCTAGCCATCAAACAAGAAGTTTCAACATTGTCAAGATAAAATAGATTACCTTTAGATTGTTCACCAGTACCAACCAACTTTCATGTTTCATCACAGATCTTCACCTTCCTACTTTCAAATGCAACTCAGTGACCTGAGTTATTCAACTATGCTACACTCAAAAGATTATAGTTAAGTCCTTTCACCTAATATGTATTTTCACATTTAATCTTATTGTTCAGCATGATCGTTCATTTTCCTTTTACTTGACAAGGTGTATCATTACCCATTTTAACAGATCCTCCATTATAGTGTTCAAGGTATTCAAATTTATCCTCATCACCAGTCATGTGATGTGTATAGCCACTATCAATAATCCATGTATCATTCTTGCTAACTTTAGAAATAAGTGTTGCTTCTACATACCTTTCTTCTTCTTCTGAATCTTCTTTCAAAGCTATAAATACCACCTCAATGTCTTCATCAATGTTGATGTTGGTGTCAATATCATCATCTCCAACAAGGTAACATGTCTTCTTGCCTTTGTCTTTTTAATCTCAGTTGTTCTTTCTATCATAGTGTCCGTTGCCTCTGTGATCTTGGTTATCTCTTCTATCATACTTCTTTTCACAAGATCAGTCATTGTCTTTGTCATCATTTTTCTTGTTAGGACATCTAGATGCAATATGACCAATTTATTTATAGTTAAAACATTCTAGCTAGAGTTAATTTTCCCTTATAACTTCCTTTACCTTTCTGCAACCTTCTAGCCATAAGTGCTTCAAGTTCATCAAGTCCATCTTCATCATTGTCACTGTCACTTTCATTCCTTATCATATGATTATTTCTAGACTTTCCAATTTTCAAAGATGACATAAATGCAAACTCAACACTCGGTACAATACTATTATCATAGTTATTCAACTCAAAAGTAGTCAATTTACTGATTAGACTATCAAGTGTAAGAACACTATTTGGTTCAGCTCTCATTTCATGAATTAAAAAGATTATAATAGCATAGATAGGCAACAAAGTTCTAAAAATTTTACTCACAATAGTGTCTTCTTCAATAACACCTCCTTCTCCTCGGATAGCATTGACAACCTCCTTGATTTGGTTAGAGTATTGTGAAATGTTTTCACCTTCTTTCATTTTCATATCATCAAATCTTCCTCTTAAGATTTCAACTCTTTCTCTCATCACATTTACATCTCCTTCGTAGACTAGCGCATGTTTGTCCCACATTTATTTTTTTGAAGTACATGCTTTGATATCTTCAAATTCCACATTGAAGATAAGGCAGCAACAATCTCTATCATTGCCATGTTGTATTCATGTCTATCTCTTAGCTAATCAGCAGTCAAGGTCCAATAGACGGTTGTATGTACTCGTTATTCAGGTAGAATAGTGCAAATTCTCCAATTCCAGATATGTGCAACTTCATTCTTCTTTGCCATGTTGATAAGTTATCTTTTTTCAGCTTAGGCACCTCTCTTTTATACATCTTGTAATCTTTAGCTCAAGTCCTTCAAACTTCCTTTTCAAGTACACAAGCTCTAATACTAATTGTTAGATAACTGAGAGGGGAGCTGAATTAGTTAATTCCAGTTATCCTATAGTCCCGAGCTCCCAAATGTATATATTGAAACTTTTTTAAACAAATAATCAACTTGGTAAGATAGCAATAATAATCTTTATGTTCATTTACCGAATACCAGTAAAATCAATACTGTGTTTACCAATTAATCCAAATATGAAGTGTGTAAAGTAAGATATCAATCCAATCACATCAAATAACACATAAAACAAGGATTTTAACATGGAAACCCTACTAAGGGAAAAACCACCTAGGAATAGTATCCCAAAATATTTCACTCTTCTAAAGTGAGCTCAGTTAGGAGCCAACCTTGCTAAAGGTTACATTGCAAACTGTAAGGTGTGACCTAGTTAAAGGATTTATCACTACCAGTTAACCCTTGACCAACATTCACTATGGGGTCAAAAATAAAACCATCAACATTCATAGAATGTCATATTGAAATACAAATAAGACTGTTAAGTCCACTCAGTTAAGAGATTTAGCTGTAACAATGGTTAAACTGATATAGTAGTAATTTGATTCAAATACAAATTAGATTGCAAATATTCAGATCTATGCTAAGCTCAAAATACCTCCTCTGATCAATAATCACTTCAATCCTTCATCATATTCATCTTGATTAATAATACTATGATGCTCGATTATGCCTGTAGTTCTTCTTGATTTTTTTTGTAACCAGTTCGATCAGTGGTGCATGAAAACTTCCTTTCACATGATTTCTCCTGCAGATAAAATAAGCTCCCATACTCAACAATGAATCTTATGTCTCTTTAAATAGACATCATAAACCATTTTCATCTCATCCATTGGTTTTTTCCTCTTAATCTTCATCATCCATTTTGTCGCTACAAGCTTCCTCGATAGATGTATCTATAACATGTTTCATCCTTCTCCATTCGATCATGTCTGAATTTTGTCATCTATTAGATCCACATAACTAACTTTATCTTTTACCTTGGAATCATACAAAATTTTTCAGCTCATCAATTCAGTCAACTGATATAACATTTAATGTTTTCATCTTATTCGGTTAATACAAAATATGTCGGTGAATACTAACTTAGTTATATTACTAATACTCGGTATACACTGCACTGGCTCAGTGTATACATAAATCTTCAATTACCAACCACATTAACTTGTAATATAATCAAGTCAACAAAATAATTTCATAGACTCGTCAACAAGTTACCCAATTTATACCTTAACCATATCTCTATATCCATCTCATTATCATCTAGATATCTCTTTCCTTTATCATTTTCCTTCTTCAAATATTTGTAACCAATATGATAAGTATATTTAAAACTAGTTGACATCAATGACAACATAATGACTGATTTAATTGTCTTACATATCACTTTAGTAGCTCAATGATCTCTAATCAATGTCTTTCACATGTCCATTCAATTCATCAAGTTATTCAATCAGTTGTAGATTATCACAGTTCAAGCCTATTTTTAGCACTTTGGAGGTGTTTTGGAGCTAGTTATTAGTTCATCATCAATTGGGGAGCCATTTCTAGTTGTTGGGTCACAATTTATTTAAGTTCTATCCCTATTTTGGTGGGATTTATCCTAATATTTAACCCCCTCAATTTCTGCATGGTTTTTGAAGACTTGGAGCAGTTTTGAGTGGTTTTTTAGTTAGGCATAGCTTGGTGGAGTTTGTAGATCAGTTGGACTGGAGTTTCTGATAGTTTAGCTCTTGATTTTGAGGGATTTTCTCATGCATCTGACCCTTTCTAATTCTATAACCTATATTATTGTATGTTGACCTCATTTGAAGGACCTTCTTTTTGGCTCACATGTTTTGGCACATTGCATACTTGTGAGAAAATTGTAAGGGCATTTTGTAGCAGAGATTTTTCAGCACTTATTATATTGATACAAAGGTTCCTTCTCATTGATTTGGGTGAAATATATGGTATTTCTTTCTTTTATGTTTTTTTATCCTTCATTCAAGCTATATTCCTTGTTGCATTTATAAATCTTGATACTTGTTGTTACAGGTCTTTGTTTGCGTCCTTACTCTTTTGCAAAAAATCGGTGAATCTAAGTTTCCCTTTCAAAGAAAAAGATTCCATGTCCTTGCATAGAATCATTATTGTAATTGTATGTTTATCTGATTATTGAAAACCATTAATGTCATCTATGATCCGTGTTGATTCAATTAAAGTTACATATAATCATTTGGTGTATCACTTCATTTAGTTTTTAGGTATTCATATTTTTCTCATCCCTTTTTTCCATATATTTTTTAGCTTTACATGAGCGCTATTATGAATTGGCCTATCTTCTAGATATTCATCTCTTGTTTTAGGAAAAACTACCACCCGAGAGAGTTTCCATGTTTCAATAACTATATTTCATATCAAGATAGAGGCACAATCCTAATTGACAATAGTTCAAAGATGCACATTCTTGGGTAAGAAAATGTAAACAATGTTCAACTTTTGTTGGTAAAGAGAAATTAGCAATGCTTCCCTTGAAGCCTATTCAAGTGGACCAACCATTTATGAAATGGGGTCTAGACTTTATTAGTGTCATTAACCCACCTTTAAGTGTAGGTCATAAGTGGTCATTGACAGACACAAATTATTTTACGAAGTGGATTGAATCAGTTTCTCTCAAGGATGCAAATGAGACTATTTTTTCAAATTTTTATGATGATTTAATTTGTAGATTTGGTGTACCAGATTCAATTATTTTAGACAAGGTGCTTGCATTTATAAGAAACAAATTTTCAAAATGGACTGTTAAGAAATGTGTGTTTCTCAATACTTCATCAAATTATTACCTACAGGGTAATGGGCAAGCCGAATCTAGTAACAAGAACCTGATTCGAATCATAAAGAAGACCTTCGAAGGAAATCAGCGTTATTGGCATGAGAAATTGAAATCAGTACCATGGGCTGATATAATAACTCCAAAAAGTTCAATTGGTATGTCTCCTTACACATTGGTTTATGGTAAGGTAGCTAGATTATCTATTTCAGTTGACCTTCCAACACTTTATTTTATGCATCAATTGGGTATGATTGATGAGGAGCCTATGACAGTAATATTGGCTTAACTCAATGAATTAGAAGAGAAAATGAGAGATACCTAACAAAAAATTCAGCTTCATCAAGGTCAAATGAAGAGAACATTTGATGAGAAAGCATCTCCCAAGAATTTCCAGCTAGGAGACATTGTATTGAAATGGGATGAATTGAAAAGTAGGTCTAGAAAGCATACAAAGTTTGATTCCCTATGGGCTGGTCTATATATCATAATAGCTAGTATGCCACATAATGCTTTCTATTTATCTACACTTGAAGGAGAGGAGTTAGGAATCTTGATCAATGGGATTCACCTCAAACATTGTTTTTGAGGTATTTTTTCTATTTTGAAAATAAGTGCAGTTACATAATAGATTAAGAGTGTGATTGGGATTTACTCATTTCAATAAGTATTTCTTCAACACATTTAGTTTAAATATTTAGTTTGTTAATTTTCAATTGTTAGTTCTCTAAAAGATGCAAGATACATTACTTCATAGTTGAGCTATTGAGAAATCTACACATTAACCATAATGTCAAACATTGAACATTCTAATGTTTTGAATCATGCACAATATCCATACTTCACAACAGGTCAACTATGACATATATTAACTTACAATTTTCAGTTGTTAGGGAGAATTTTTTTTGAAAAATGTGCTTGATACAACACAATATTGATTAGAACTAGCTCATTCACATATAGCATGGAACTTATTATGCTGCCAGATATTAAGAAGTTGGTTCTAATCAATTATAAAACAGTAAAGTTGACCCAAGTTTTCATCCAAGCTTTCAGCAAGCTATCTTAGAAATGAATAGTTGTCTCTCGTCAACATCATCATACAAATGAATACCTTAAATACATTGACCTGAAATATATGAAGGAGGTAATACTCACTCAAGAAAAATTGGTATAACAAAGATATAATAATGATGAAGATGGGAAGATATAGATTTCTAGAACACCTTGCAAAATCTTTTTGTTTTAGTTTCGGTTTTTTTATTTCAACAATTCGGGTGGTGTGTTTATTTTCAGCATGTGTGTTTCAGATTTCAAAGTTTGATAGTTTTTCAAAAGTTTGAGAAGGTTCAATTTTTTCTAAGTCAGAGACTCTGTACCCAATGGATATACAAAAGGAAGCTAGTATGTTTCTATTTAGTAGGAAAACACCCCTGAGAGGTCGCCAGAAATGTTACCAATTTAGTTTATCTAAATTGTTAGATTCAGAATTTACCTATGAATTAAAATTAGGTGTTTTAAGTTGTTGTCCATACACATTACATAAAGTATACAATGTAGAAAACAAGTGAAATTTGATCGTTTTCATTCAAATTTACATATGGATAAAAAGTAGTAAAATTTTTTTATGGAAATATATTATGGAACTACTTTACAAGGTACAAATGTTCAAATTTTATACAAGTACTTAATGCAATGCATTCAGATACCACACAAGTTATGGAAGCTCCTAAAACTTTTATCTGAATAAACACATTGTAAAATAGAAAAGTACTGAGAGAGAAAGAGAGAGAGAGCCTTCATTGCCCAAATGAAAGGCCATTGAGTTAAATTTTGAAAAAGACCTGGGCCTACATTTTTAGCTTGAGTAGACCTGTAAAATTTAAAGAGGGGGGTTAGTTCATATGAACTAGGCAATGGAAGCTATTCCCAAAATATCTATAGTACAAACAGTTCCTACAATATGGTCATTCATACATATGCATAGAAAAGATGTAAAAGGAAGAGCAACATTTGAAAGTAAGGCATGTTTTATGCTAACATGTTTGTTTCATTTGTAGTTAAAGGTATGAAGACATTGAGGTTGTTGAAGGATCATGCATAAGTTATAGGCATGGATCCTGTTAGGAATGGGAACATTGAGAGGGGGGGTGAATCAGTGTTCTATATTTAATACTTTTTTTGCTTAATGAAACTTATCCAAATTACTTAGATACAATAATGAATAGTAAAGCAAATGAAACATTCAACCATAACACATAACACAAGATATGTTTACAGAGAAACCTTGGCCAGAGGAAAACCCCAGTGGGAATTAGTACCCATGAATAATTGCACTTAGTATTGTGAACCTATTAATGTTCCTTTGCCCTGTTAGGAGTAGTCTTTACAAAGCTAAGTACAATGACTTGGTCAAAGGTCAGACCATGTTAGGAGTCTTAAAGTAACAAACCCTATTAGGGGTATAAGGCTCACTACCAGAGCTCACTGCTCAATGAAGAAGGATACAACCTCCTAGTTATTAGATACACACTATATCTGCAAAGGTGAACTGTTGCTTTGACACTGTTGTCTGATCAGTTCCTTTTGTGTGTTGATGCTTTAACCTCTTGTAAAGCTCTATATCCTTTTTACTGCTCTAATACATAATTTTCATGCATCTTCACTTCGCTATATGCCATTCTTACTCAAATACAAAAGCACATGTCACATTTATACATGTTGAATAGACACAACCAAAACTAACTACTAGGTCAGCCTATAACTTAACATATACAATGCTTCCAAGTTAATTGGATCAAGAATGTTTACATAAAATGATATTAACATGTTTATAACACAATTACAATAGGTTCATAGCCTTTACAAAACAAAATGTTACACGCTATACAAAAAACTATCTGTCGGCTCCATGCTCTATTTTGCTCTTTCACTTAACTGCCAGTGTCACTTAGACTTACTATAACTTAATCATACTATCAAATCTGACCATGCGTTCTTATACTTAGCATAGAAACATACTAAAAACATTATATCCAAGGGCGCATACCAAAACTTGGTCATAAACATGTGTGTTGATGCTCTGATCATTAGGTGCTTCTCTGACTCCTCTATCTTCCATACTTAGCCAAATTCTAATCTTCCAAGTTAGTGTGTTGACTCCAAAACTTCATATGACTTTTTTTCCATAATGAAAACATAAAAATTAGTCATATATATAATTAAATTCAACTTTCCAACAATCTCCCCCTTTTTCATTAATGGCAACAAAGGAATATGGCGAAGTTGCTAAACTACATCTTTACAAAAACTTGCTATCAAACTGTATATCATATCTTCTTCTTCTTTATACACTACTATCTCCTTTATGTCATATTCACTACTCCTCCTTTGACATTAATGACAAAGGTGCTCAAAAAAGGAAAACTTTAAGTACTTTATACAAAAAATACATCGGGGTATGTAATATTAAGATTTTGGATTTCTTGCTGCCAAAATACCTTGAGTGCATCAACTGTCTAAAGATGGGTGCATAAGGCATATGTTAGCTTCTCCATATTTTCTAGATCTATATAGGGACCTTGATCATATGTTACAATTGTGGCATCTATCTGCTTGATGTTCTGATTCAACACATCTAGAGAGGGTGATAGTGCATTTCTCAACTGTGCTTTTCTAGCCCTTATCTTAGTGATCTCCTTTTCTTCCTTCTTAGTTTTGTCTATCTATCCTTGGTAGAAATTATTTCACATGTTTATATCTTGAGTGGGATCTTCCATTGTTTTTCTTACAGTTGCATTAAAGATTTTGCTTCCTGGATTTTCTTACAGTGATCTACAATGAGTTTTTCTTTGTTCATGCAGTCAGCAATTATCTTTCTTCCTTTGGCTGCTAACTCTTTCAACATTGCTTGACCAAATTTTAGAGAATTTAGGTCAAGTGAGAAATTTCTTATCAATTCACTCAGCCTTTTCTTGTTGTATTTCTCTTCTGCAATTTTTTATGTTGATTCTTCCAAACTTGAGAAATTTGCTTTGAAGCTTGTCAAGATGGTGCTGACATGATCAACTGAATGTACACTAGTTACTTTCTTATCCTTTGGTAGTAGATTTTTCACTATGTTGACTAATTCAACAATTAAAGGATTTATCATTACTTATTTTTCTTTGGCTTTCTCCATAGCCAATACACTTATCTTCATTTGATCATCTTCTCCCCAAGAGTCTAGGCTTGTAGTATCAGGAGTCAAACTTGACAACAATGATACTGATGGAATAGGAGGAAGGAGTGTACTTTGACTTACATCCAAGCACTCAGTCTTTACCTTCACTGGGATCTCAATAGAAGGCTCTTCTTTTTATTCATCTTCCTTCTCACTTTCTTGTCCAGTCAAGTCTTCAACTTGTACTTCTTGTTGCATAGGTGACTCTTCACTGCATAAGATCTTAGCCTCTTCAGTACTTATAAAGGCTTCTTCAAAATTGTCTAGATCTTTATCTGTCACCGCCATTGATATTTCAACATTATCAATCATGATAGTCTCATCCTTATCTTCAGCATTGGGTGCAGAATCCTGTGGACCTGTCACAGGTTCATTAGGGATCTCAACTATCTTTTCTTGCTCATAAGGGACTTGAGTTGTAGGTGTAGTATGACGGTGCATGTATCTTTCCAAGAACACTTTTTCAAATGCCTTATATGTCTCCTTCACAACTAACTCATCCTCTTTGTTCATTATCTATAGAGTTCTAGTTTTGGTTCTAAGATGAGGCTTTTCCAAATCTAACAACACTGATTTCTCTTCTAGTGAATAGATAGGGAGGTTTTCATCCAATGTCTTTTCTCTTATCATAAAATCCTCTTCTACGGCTTATCTTTTCAAGGAATCCAAAATATTCCATACATTGTCAAGAATGACTGTCTTAAGTTTTGAAACTATCTTTTTGAACTTAATCATGTGTTTGATGATCATGGAATGAATCTCTAATTTTTCTATCTCATGATACTTGTCATTAAACTTTGTTATTTGATCTATCCTTCCTTCATTAACAACTCTAGTCTTTAAGACTTGCAGATTCGGTTTGAATCCTACCATGAGAAGTTATTGTGTATTTTCCCCTTTTCTTCTGGTTGTCCTTGATGATGGGTGGCTTGCACTGGTATACTTTTTCCTTCTAGACATTTTTCTTGGCTCAAGAGGTGGAGTGGACTCCAGATCAACAGTGGCTGAGGGTGCAGAGGTATTGTCATCAGTCTTGCTCCTCTTCTCCTTAGGATCATTGGATTTTTCTATTTTGACTTCTGTAGATGAGGGTGCACTCTCAAGTTGCATTGCAATCTTGGCTTCCCTTGCTTTATCTAGGTCTTCTTGTGTTCACCACCATGAATTTTTAGAATGCCTGAAGTGATTCTAGATGTTTTTCTCTTTGTCGCAACACTGTATAAGAAAGAGTCAACTTGTCTTGTCTTCTCTTCATAAGTTCCCCATCTATGTTCATTGGGATCCTTAGGTGTTGATAGGAGGACTTGTCCATAATCTTCCAAAATGTGTTCCTCTACTTCATATCCTAGTGGATGAATCCACTTTGTCCTAGGTTCAACTGCTTCCATGCATGTGGTATCTATTTCTAGCATGAAGCATATTTTGTTCTTGTACTTTTCAACTATATTTTTAGGTATCTTGTACCTTCTCTACATCTTGATTCTGAATGTCTTGATTTCTAGTTCCATGTAATCCTTTAGGGTGCTCTCTAATGTTTCCTTAAGTGAAATTTGTGGTAATGTAGGTAAACTCTTATCAATATATAGATCAAAGACCTTCCCAACTATATGGAAGTACATGTAGATTACTAGAGACCCAAATCTGAATGTTTAACTCTTATCATTCTTTGTAGCCCTTATATTATCCAACAACTATGCGCGCAAGATTTCACATAGGTTGAACTCTCCATTTTCCTTCACTATTCTGATGGCTACCAGAATAGTGGTTGTGGACACACTGTTCACTCTGTTAGCATGATGAAACTTGTATCCAAGGATCATAGCCATGAGTTTGATATCATTCTCCTCTAAGGGCTCAATTTCCATACCATGCTTATCATTCTGATACTTACATGCTTGCACGACCTATTTCCTGACATCTTTGCCTATTGGTGTGTGTGTGAATTTTGTACCTGTCTGTAGACACAACACTTTAGTAAAACATTAGAGGTTAGCTTAAATCAAAATTGTGCAGTGAAATGGAAACTAATCTAACCAGGTGATTTACTACCTTCTAGTAGGTGCGAGTATGTATTCTCAGACTATACTGAGATCAGTGACCTTGACGACACCTAAACAAAGGATTTGAATGCAGAATCTAGATATGAATTATATGCAAATTAATCTATATTTTTTATTTTTCTATGCAATAAGATGAAAAATGATATGAAATCTAATCTATATGAAAAACTGATATACAATGATTCTAAGAATTGATATGAAAAACAAAATTGATCTCACAAACATGGTGGATTCGCAAAGAAGCTTCAATTCTTCAGATGTCAATTTGCCAGCATAAGTTTGCAAATTCTGAGATATATTTTGGCAAAGTAAGTATATAAATTATGTGGATGATTTGTGAAGAGATGAAGCCTTGATTTTATAGAAATCCAAGGCTTTGGGGATGCATGGAAAAAGCCATAAATCACTCAGATAAACTCAAGTTGATTTTTGAGTTATCAAAGAATAAAAGATAATTAATTCACAAAATCATGCAAAATCATGCAAAAATAGCTTTTTAACTCAAATTAGAGTTGAGTTTATTTTTAAAACAACTTGAATTGATTTTCTGATTTCAAGTTTAACTATTTTTTTGAATGTGCATAATAATTATGAATTAGATAAATAAATAAAGTGTTTTATCCTCAACTTAACTGATTTTTAAAAAATAAAACAATTGATTTATGGGTTAATCAATTATTAAATCAAACTTTTATTCAAAAATAATATCATTAAATATGACAACTTGCTTTAATTAATTAAATAAGAATTTAATCAATTAATGATAGGAATTTTGATTTATTGTCAAATTTAAATAATAATAATTAAGAATAAATATAATTAAATCTAATTAAATAATTAAGTGGCATTATTAAATCTAATTAATTAAATATCTTAGAATATTCAATTAATCAAACTTTTAGGATAAATAGGATTTATCACCAAATAATTATTAAATTAAAGATAATTAGGATAAATAGGAATATTACTAGGAATATTTCCCGATGCAGATTTTAAAATAATCAATTAAGATTTGATAATGTTCGGATGTGCCTTAGTTTAGGACTTGGATGTTGATTTCATTCGATCTGTTGATATAGGAAGTTAATGAACCTATAGCCCATTTTTGGGGTATTACATTTTGCCCCTCTTTGAATTGTTGTGAGAAGCGCAGTGGTTCAAAGACAGTCTGTGTATGATGTTGAAACTGATGTTTGAAATTGAAATTGATATGAAACAGAAACTAATTGATATGAGACAGAAACTGATTTGAAAGATTTGAAGATAATAGGTCCTGAATGACCAAAGATAATGTTAACTATAATAGCAATGAACCGATGATTGTGAAAAAGTGCCAAAACACCTGATTCTGAACCTTATGATTGTGAAGAAGTGAGTGACCGATTCTAGACCTGATTGTTGATAAGAATCCCATTGGTATCACATCTGAACCCTTCAGTTACAAAGAACCAAGGAAATAACACTAATGAACCAATGTTTACGAAAAGCTGATACAGTTTACAAGATTAAGAGAATACCAGATTGATATGGATCTCGATGAATCTGATATGCCCCAAGCGATGATTGATTTGCCCTGAGTGATGAGGTCTTTTGATGAATCAACAACTAGACGTGGTTGTTATCTTGTTTACTGAGGAAAGATATGATTTCAATAAAGACATGATTTTAGATGTAGATTACAGACTTGAATGACGTGCAATACCATGCCCCCTTCAGGATAAAAATTGAAATCTGACAAGAAAAGTCAGTGTTATAGTTTAGAAGCATGTTAATTGATTTGAGGAATGGTTATTCATGTTCAAGAACATGTTCTGCATCGTTTGGAGGTCCATAAGACCAAGTTTGACTAGGTTTGACCATTAGTTGACCATGGTTGACCAAGTTGAAATTTCAATAGTTTGATGTAAGATAATCAATTAAGGTGAATACTGGATTTCTGTGATAACAGAAGGTCAATTATGCAAGCAGTAGACCATCCTAGGTTTGAGAATTTTAAATCATGATTTTTACATAGTAAATGATCTTAGATTTTAATTTTGATCTCGAAAATGGATTCAGAACGTCAAAATTAGCTAGGGGTGCAACTTTTGTGAAAAACTGAGCACTTTTGAAAATTAGGTCAAAAGCTATATAAAGGCTGGAAGGGTCATTTTCAATCATTTCAACCTTTTGACTTTAGAAATCCTGTGGAGCCCTCTAAGCAAGAAAATGGAAGAACCAAAGGTACCTATGAGTTCGCATCAATTTGAGTGTAGCTAGAGACACCAGAGACCTTAACAGTACAAACATTTGGTAGGTGGACCTCTGTGCTTTGCTAAAAATTCAATTTTTCCATGTTTTATAGCATTTTTAGGAATTTCTCGTATGTTTTTCACTTTTGAATTTTCGCATGTATGGAAACTCGTACAACTCTCCAGTGAGACTCGTATGACTTTCTAACTATAGCTAGATTGTCATCTCATAAGCCCCCATGACTCGTATCAGAGGGACCCAAGAGTCATACGACATTTTGTCGGGTCCCTCATAACTCGTACGAGGAGGAATGCATTGTCGTGTCACTATTCTTTTTCATTTGGTATGATGTAGAAAGTCGTACAACTTTTCATGCCAGTCTAAAGTGTCGTATGGAAAACAGTGAACTTAAAACTCTATATTAGGTCAAATTTTTTATTTTTCTGATCTCTTAGCCTGATTGCTGCCCTGTCAACCTACCTTCTGAAATACTAAACTGCCCCATTTCTGCCCTTGTAACCTATTATGTGACCAAATTACTAATAGGATTCCCTATTTCTATACTGTGTAGGTCATATATCTAGATGTTCATGTACCGATCTCACATCCTGCTACATAGAGATTATGTGTGTCATTTCCAGACCTTATGAGGGTCCACCTTGCTGCTTGTGGGTTTGAGCACTTGATACATTTACTTGAGATTAGGGTAAATCATAGGCTTTTGACTGTGTTGATTGAGAGGTTTCACTCAGAGACCCAGACCTTCCATCTACCGACAGGGGAGCTCACTATTACCCCTGAGGATGTGTATCAGATACTGTACATTCCTTTCCATGTAGGCCGGCGACCAGAGTATGTGAGTTTGGGGAACTTGGGTTTATTAGCTTTCAGACATCTCTTCAGAGATGATACTTAGATGATGGCCTCCATTTCCTAGGAGACCTTAGTGTAGGGATGTGGACAGATGCATCGGCTGGAATGCATCATTGCCAGGATGATCGGTGGTATTATCATGTTTGACCATTAGCAGAATGGTCTTTTGATGGGTTGGGCCCCTATGGTGGCACGGTTGATGGCTACACATTCTGAGTTGGCATGGGGTCAGTGTCTTTTGGCCCATATGTTCTCCGAGATGCATGAGGTAGTGTATCAGGAGAGCAAGTCTTTTGCAGCCAAAGCTCTAGTTCTGTAGATCTGGGCGTGGGAGTATATCCCAGTGTTGAAACCAGTGTGTACTACATAGAGGCAGCCTCAGGAGCCTGTCATTTATATATATGTTGAATATGTTATACAGGGATGGATGGGTCACACTGAGTACTGGAGGCAATGTCTTGATGATATGACATTTGTGCGCTAGAGACCATATGTTGCCATTGAGCCTTGGCCTACTACTCGAGAGCAGTTTAGTTACTTCTTTTAGATCTGTGTACTGATTGGGAGGTCATCCTCCATTATAGAGAGGTTCCTTATTACCAGGGTCTAGCGGCAGTATGGGCAAGTATAGGATGCCCCTGAGGATTATGCTACATATGCATGGGTAGGTTGTGAGATTGGACTAGGATGGACATAAAGGCTCTCTTATGCTTTGTGTTCATAGGAATACAATGCTATTGTTGGTAGGGATTGGGAGTATAGACCAGATGTACTTGATGCTGGTGTTACTAATGGATTCATTTCCTAGCTTTCTAACCATCCCATTCATAAATTTTCTAATCCGATCGAGCTGATACCCTCCATGGAGCAGGCGATGGACATGATAGGTGCTTTGATGGGATAGGGTCCCAGACCTACACAGGCTCACATGATACACCCCACACCTCTAAGACCTAAAGTGATGGCTCCACCACAGAGACCATCAGGATAGATGAGGCCCACTCGTTCCACTAGTTCTACAGTAGGCAGATCTTCTGGTTCTCATAGATAGACTAGGGGAGAGAGCTATACATTAGGTGGAGTTGGTTTAGCTGATGAGGTACTAGCAGCCGAGTAGGTGGTAGGTGAAGATACTGATCCCTTGTAGGATGATACTAGATTTGATTTAGGTGCTGAGATCAGACGCCATAAGGTGCAAAGGGAAGAGACCACAGAGCAGCCTCCCCCAGATACTGAGATGCTAGACATTGATCCTACTATTCCTCCTACTCCATAGGATAGTATCAGATGGCTCAGTGCATAGGTCAGGGACCTGAAGGTGCACACTGCTCGATGGGAGGAGCGATACATAGAGGCTGATAGACAGTGGATGGAGCTGCGTGCGGAGGTATAGAGATTACAGGAAGAGGTGATTCATCAGACCTCATAGGCAACTTACTATGTGTCCACCTATTATACAGTTGTTCCTACCACATAGAGAATTCCCTCCTATTCATAGTACATGATGGCATCAGAGGGAGCCAAAGCACCAAGAGCAGGGGTAGTACCAGATGAACCACCTCCTCCTCCACTAGATGTAGAGGATCATGTTGATAGCTGATTTGTTTTGATACATTGATATATTGTACTCTTTTTTATCATTGATATACTATTCTTACTTTGATAGCTCACATGAGCGTATTCCTTTGTACACTGTGCCAGTAGTGCACCCCTGACTAGTTTGAGATTTTTGATATATATATATGAGATTGATATTTTGGTTGTGACTTCATGTGAACTTGTCATGTTTTGATTTATGATGATATCATGTGATGCTTCTGCTATGGATAGAGTAGAATGTATGTATGGATATATGCAAATGCAATGATTTCTTTCATATGTATGGATGTTATGCAAATGTATTTGATTTATGGAAAGATGTATGTATGATTTATGCTTATGCACATGGATGAATTATAATACAACAAATGATTATGATATGTAAATGCAACAATACACATGATATGTTTTGCAGGTATTGATGAAGACAAGTAATCAGTCTTATGTCAAAAGGATGTTTAACCGAGGAGGATAACTGCTTGCGAGTCTATGAAGAGACCTTCGAGTTAGGCTTCAACTCTTGTTAGATTTGAAGAGACAAGTGAAGAATTATTTAAGCATTGAAGTTCATTTAGCCATTTGTGAGATCATGCAAACATGCAAAAATGCAAAGAGACATGCAATATGAAATGCAACCTAAGACCTAGGACCTAGTCACTGATCATGTGTCAGTCATTCTCATCATTGAATTTTTAGGTAACCGGATAAATCAATACAATGCCCACTAGTTAGAAACCATAGACATGAATATCAATTTGTATATGCAAGAATCAATACAATACCCACTGATTAGGCAACCATGAATATATGAATAGTGATTTTGTTTTCGGAATGTCAGATTGGATATAAGCATCAAGGCATAAGCGCCAGGATGACCTGAATATCATATCCATTTTGACATAGCAATTTGTATAAGCATCAAAACATAAATAGCATGATGACCTGAATACACCTTACATTACAAACACATCAAGTAGTCAAGAGATTATTCTAAATCCAATGTGAATTACCCGTAGTGACCCTTTATCGTTCACATCATTAGGTAAGATTGCATTTCACAATAGAAGAAAGAAATCACTCAAAAAGACAATAGTTAGATCAAACTTCCTTGAATTTTCTAGGTATCAATGGTTGAGGTACGCATGGCCATCCAATTCGAGATAGAGGCTCTTATAGTTGGACACCATTTCAATCCAGAATTTCCAAAGTTGTTAGATTTTCACATACAAGCAGAAGACAAAGAAAAGATTATGCCCCTAGTCATCCCTCTCTAAATCCTGTAAAGGACATCATCGAAGAGCTTGAAAGGACACAATATGCAAAAATCTCAATGTGAATCAGTAAACATACAAGGAGATAAAAACATGTAAAAAGCACAGATTGTTTTTAGTTTGTTTGATGGTTTGATTGTGTTGTTGTAGATGCAAAAATCCTTTCTAGAGACAAGACTGATTGACTGACTCAAATGAAGCTTCAAAGGAGTCTGACTAGATATGATATGTCTAAAGTATACTGGAGACCATAGGATATGACATTGATTTCCCCCAAGTGTTAAGCATTGATAGGATACAGACACTTGAGCTGATTGGTGTACAAACTAACTTATTGAAAATAGGAAAGCAAAAATAAACCGGGAGATATGTACAAACTAAAGCAAGATTGAAAGCTGGGAAAGACCAAGATTGCGCTGATAGATGGAGCATTTTGAAACAAGTGGTGCTCGTTTGCCAGGTTTTCACCATCTTGGCAAAGATTCTATTTTTGCTACCAAGGCGCTTGTTTCCAGGTTTTCACCAAGGCACTTTTTCTTTTTCTCATTTTTTTGTATTTTTCATTTTTTAAATTTTTTTGTACTTTTGATATTTTTTACTTTTTTTGTGAATCATCAAGGCACGTATTTCTACATTTTCACCAAGATGTCCATTTTTTTAGGACTTTTTCAAATTTTTTCAGGACATTTTACCATACACTAAATGCCTTAGGCATAGAATTTCTTTAGATGGAGAACATTGATTGGTTCTCGGAGCTGTTCTCCTTCAATCATTGAGAGTTGATAGGCACCAGAGCCAAAAGTAGTAGTGATTACAAAGGGAACCAGCTAGTTAGGTTCAAACTTCTCCTTGCATTCTCTATGTGATTGATTTTTAGGATTCTCTCTCAAGACTAGATAACCAATCTGAAATTCTCCGTGTCTGACTTTCTTGTTGTAACCTCTAGACATTATCTTCTGATATACTCTGAGATGATCATATGTTTCTTTTCTATGCTCATCTATTAGTTCAAGTTCTTGCAACCTAGACACTCTGTAGTCATCATCAGTTACTAGACCATGCATTCTGATTCTTAGTGATGGGATTTCAACCTCAATAGGCAGTACTGCTTCAGACCCATAAACTAAAGTGAAAGGTGTAGCCCCAGTGGGTGTTCTGATACTTGTTTCGTAGGCCCAGAGAGCTAGATTAATCATGAGATGTGAGTCTCTTCCTATTTTATTAACTGTACGGTGCAAGATTTTCAATAGATTCTTGTTAGAAGCCTATGCTTGTCCATTCCCTTGAGGATAGTAGATAGATGACCAATGTTGTGTAATCTTGAATTTGGCACATAGATCATCTAGGTCTTTATTCTTGAATTGTCCACCATTATCTATGATTATGGAATGAGGTATCGCATATCTGCATATGATATAGTTCACGATGAACATAGATATTTGTTTTCCAGTTGCTTGTGTCAAAGGGACTACTTCTACCCATTTTGTAAAATAATATGTAGCTATGATTATATGGGTATGTCCATTAGAAGAATGAGGATGTATGGCTCCTATAAGATCAAAGGCCCATTGATGAAAAGCCCATTGTGTAGTGAAGGGAATTAGATCTCTCCCTAGAGCATGAATTAAGTTTCCATGCACTTGGCACTTTTGACAATTCTTAGCAAACTTGATAGACTCTTTCTCCATTTCAGGCCAATAGTACCCAGCCCTAATAAGTTTTCAAGTTAGTGTTAAACCATTTGAGTGTGACCCACAAATACCATCATGGACTTCCTCTAATGCACATTGAGACTCTTCCCATTCTAAACATCTAAGTAGCATATCATCTAGACCTCATTTGTAAAGATCATGACCAATGATGACATATCGAGAGGCATTACGAATAAGGCATCTCTTTTCATGGTGGTTGAAGGTGTCGGGAATGATTTGGTCTTTGAGATAGGAGAATAGGTTTTTGTATCTGGATGAATCATGACCCACAATAGTGCAAATCATGTGGGTTTCAAGGGAGTCATATGTAGGATAAGATAGTGCTTCCACTAGGAACTCATAGCGTAGCTCATGTTCAGGCTGTTGTAATAAAGTAGATAGTGTTGCCATTGCATCGACAACCTTATTCTCTATTCTAGGAATTTGCTCAAATGTGATAGATATGAAATATTTCTTTAGATCATCTACCATTCTTTTGTACGGAATGAGCTTTTCATCTTTATTTTGGTATACATCATTGAATTGATGGATAACAAGTTGTGAGTCCCAATGAATGTGTAATTCTTTTATTCTCCACTCAATTGCTAGTTTCATGCCGTTAAGAAGGGCTTCATATTCTACAATATTGTTTGTGCCAGGGAACTTTAATCTGAATGCTTTTAGGATTGAGTATCCTTGAGGAGTTATGAACAATATGCCTACTCCTGATCCATTCTGTGTATAGGAGCCATCAAAGAATAATTGCCATTCTCTAGAAGAAAGAGTTGTATGCACCCTAAAATGGTCGCCTAGACTTTGGGCCCCATTTATTCAATTTGTCAAATATCAATTTTCTGAATCAATGTTTTGCAATATTCAAATCAATTTCCTTGATCAAATCATAACTATTTCAATCATTTCAATAATCTCCTAAGGTTTAATCATGTCATCAATAATTTTATTTAATTAAAAGAAATAAATTCTTTTTAAATAAATAAAATAATGTTATTTAATTGAAATTAATATTCCTTAAATGAAATGATGTTATTTAATTAAAATCTATTTTTAATTAAATGATTTTATCTTATTTAATTAATATTCATCTTTAAATTATATAATCTTATTTTATTTTATTAAAAGAGATATTATTCTTTTTAAATAAATAAAATATCTTCTCAAAAGATCTTTTGTGATGGAAAAGGAAATAAATCAAATAAAAATAAAACAAAAATCCTTTTCTTGATTCTTTCAATAAATTTTATTTAATTAAAAGAAATATTCTCTCTTAAATAAATAAAATAACCTTATTTAATTGAAAGAGATATCTTTTAAATGAAATAAAATCTTTTTTAATTAAATGATTTTATCTTATTTAGAATAATATCTCTCTTTTAATTAAATAATGTTATCTTATTTAATTAATAGAGAATCATTCTTTTAAATAAATAAAAAATCCTCTAAAAGCTCTTTTGTGATGAAAAAGGGAAATAAAAATAAATAAAATAAAGAAAATCCCTTTTCTCTCCACACTTTCTAAAAACTGAGCTTTATTTCCTCTTTTTGGATTTATCCCACATTGCTCTTGGATTTGCATTCAATTCCTCAAATTCTCATATAAGGAGCCCTCTCCTTCTCAATTAGCATCCTAGAATTTTCATGTTATTGTTATGCTACAGGTTTGGAGAGCAATTTTGGAAGAAGCTTTTGAGCACATTTGGAGCTTGGATATTTGAGACTTCTTTCTTCTTGTCTTCTTCTCTCATGCCTCATGGCAATCCATAGTTTAGATTAATATTGCATTCACATAATAGTTTAAATTTATGTTTCCTTTCATTGTTCTAGCTTAATCCACATAGCATAATTAGCAAGAACTTGTAATACTTTCATCTCAATAGAGTAGTTTATTTCTTGCATGTCAATCATCTAGATTAGTTTCATTTACATGCAATAACTTGAAGATCAATGGAGATTAGCACTCTTGCTTCTCATCCTTGAATCTCTCATTTCTTGGTGTACTTGCATGGGTTTAACAAGGTTAATCTGAGGGCCTCATAATACAACCCCTGCACTCCACGAATAGAGAGCTATGAATCGATATTTGAGAACTCATTATTGAGTCTTCTTGAATGCAAGGATTCACATAAGTGTGACCATTTTCTATCACACATTTTTGGCGCCCACCGTGGGGCAGAAAAGATCAATTTCTGGCCTCATTCTTGATTGTTTTTCAATTTTAGCATTGGTTCCAGGTCTTGTACGGTCATTTACAGCTTTGAAACCCTATAATATAATAATGGATGGATAGTGTGATGAATATTATTTCTCATGTTTTTTTTTTGGTTCATTTTTATGAAAAAATAAATAAATTATGATCATTTTGGTGAAAGTGGGTATTTGCAGATTTGAGATTCTCTGAATACAGTCAGATTGAAACATCTGGTACGGAAAAATTATAAAGAATTAGGAACTCTAAAAATATTTTTTAGAAACATAAATGACTTAGATTTTATTTCCTTTTGGTTTGAGTCATTTTTATTTAGATTTGTGAAAGTTATGGGCATTTGAGTGAAAACTGGTTTTTAACAATCTGTATTGGAGTTGCAGGTAATGATTTATTCTTAGAAAATGATTTATGAATGGGAAAAATAAATGGCTTACATATTTGGAAATTATATTCATTAATAGTTTCTATGAAACTAGTTTGGTTTCATTTGGATTCTTTTTGAGAAAGATATGTGATTCCCTAGGCAGGGTTTGGTGTTTTAAATCTGATTTATGATAGAAAAATTGCAGTCTGAAAAGATTATTGGTTGAGGAACCAAATGGAATCATAAGACCTTGTAATTTTTGGAAATGGTAGTTCTTGATGTTGGCTAAAAACTTCATTCTTTCCATAAATTTTAATATTGTGATTTTATGGGTCAAATAAATCAATCTTTAAAGACTGTCTTGAAGACAGCAATGTTAAATCAAACTCCTAACAATTGATTTTCATATCTAACCATCTTAGGGTTTTTTTTTCGGATGTGTGCTAAATTCTGGATTGTATATCTTTGGACCTAAGGTGAGTTACTAAAATTTCTATAACACTTGGTTTGGGATTAAAAATGAACCTCTCATGTGTTTGGCTTGAGTGTTACACGCTTTCATAGAACACATTTTCTTTTATGCTCTTAATGGAAAATAAACAAACATAGATTTGTTTTCATAGAAGTTTGTGTTTAAGTGCATGCGTGTCTTTTAAACATTAAGTAATTCTTGGTTTCAAATATCAAAACAGTCTTATTGATTAGCAATCTTAGATTACTTGTGATTGATCTAGATTGCTATTTTGGGTTATTGGACTCGCTAATCCGCCGACCCCTCATTTCCGCCCTGTGGTTGCAATCTCAGCGCCACATTAAAGGGGAGGGGTCTATAGGAAATAAGCATTAATTGTTCCACTAGGCAACCCTTCTGTGCTTTCTGGAACTCACTTGTTTTCTAGGTTGTGGACTCGTTTGTAGCTTGTGTGAGGTGTTAAGTGTTCCACCTTGTGGACTCACCTCATCTTTGCTCTAAGCGTTAAGTGTTCCACCTTTAGTGCTTTTCAATACTTTTTGATAGAGAATTACTTACTTTTTCATTTTTAGAAGGCTTGCTTGGGGATTTCATCACCTCAAGGGATGACCTTAACTCCCGTGTTCCGGCGGAGTATAAATATCGGGAGGTGAATCCAAAGACACCTCTCTTGGGAATGAGTTAGATTTCACTCTTGGCTAAGCCTCAAAGAACTTTATACCTTTGAGAAGTGAAGGAGGAGATTTGGGTTACCGTCTCCCCCCGGCTGTGTGATTTTTGATTCTTCTCATCTACGGATTTGGGCCTCACGTACCTTGCGTATATCAAGGATGCCCTTTAGAAAAGCCATGTATATCCTTGTAGACAGCTTGCTAGGATGTTGTTGTGTTCTGAGTGCCTACTAAAACATATCCAAGAACATACACAAGTAGAATCTTTAAGGAGTAGCATACTAAGTCACTATTCTTGTTCATGTGCAAGGTTGCTTTGCCCCTTGCTCATTGTTTGAAGACAATTGCTTGCTTGAACTCCCTGATTGCTGTCTTATGTGCCTGATCAATGATAAAAATTTGTTGATGTACTTGATCTTTTAAAATGAACATAAAAACTGAGTTCCGGAGTTGAAGCACCAACCTTTTTTATAGCTTGCTCGATCTTCTACCCTGTTGTCACCTTGGGAATAATTGTCAAGTTAGAGGACTATTCTTGTTGAGAAAGAACATCTCTAGAATTGTTAGCTACATTCTTGGAGAATTTTAGTGCTTTTTTGTCCAAACCATTTCCATCAAATTCAATTTCAATTATATTTTGGCCTAGTCCAACCTCCTGATTCAAAAGTGCAAGGGTAGTCACCCTTTGATTTGAAGCATCTCTTTGATAGTGTTGGTAACGCCTTTTGCAATTTCTATCTTACCATCTCTCTTTGGACATTAGAGAACTTTGATTATCCTAGTTTGGTGTTGACATTTTGTGAGGCCATCTTATCACCAAGCGTCTTCAATTCTCAGTCTTCCTTGGTCAGTCTAGGTTAGATCCTAGGTGCTGTTATGTTGCTCAACATCTCAATGAATGTTAATGGTATTAATTGCTCAAGATGACTTTTCCCATGTTTTTCTTCTAAAGTCTTCTATTCACATGGGAAATTCTTCTTGTCTTCCTAATTCTTTTCCTCTTATTATCTAGTCTACTTCTTTCTATTCTTTTCCTCTATCATTCCTATGCTTGATTCATTTTCCTCTAGAACTATGAGTTTCAACTATCTTGCTGTGGAACCTCTCTTGAAAATGGATGATCTTGATCTCCTTGCTCAATTTGAAAAGCATTATTCCTCAAAAACTCTTATGGGTGAAAAATTTATGTCAAAAATAGAGGAAAAATCAACTAAATCAAGTGCCTTTGCTAGAATTATCAACATGATCCTATCACAACCTCCTTCTTCCAAAAGTCTTTCATCTTCTAAATCTTCCAAATCTTATCATGAATCTTCTAAACACTATTCACATTCTTCATCTTCCAAATCTTATCATGAATATTCTAAACATTATTCAAATTCCTCATTATCTAAGTCTTCTTCTTCCACTAGGTCTTCACCTTCCTCTTCTTCACGATCTCATTCCTCTTCTACTTCTCCCAAGAGTCTTAATTCTCTTCACGAGACATACCATGATGAGAAATATGATAGCCCTTGTGATACCTCTTCTATGAAGAGTGGCATGCCCATCTTTGATGACTATGATGACTATGATGACTATGATGATGGACAATGTAACAATACCTATGAAACCCCTATTCTTAAGAGTCCTCCTAGTCGTGTGCTTGTGCTTACTTGAAAAGGGTCATCACATTGGATAGATTGTGATGGTGATCCATATGACTCTGATTTTGAAAGAGACTTTGATGATTTCTGTGAACAATACCTAGACGATACATCTACTTCACTTGAGGAAGAGAAAGCTCAACGCGCTGATTATAAATGTAAATACTATAAGAATGTATCTTCTAAGAACTCTCATGCTGAAAATAAAGATTATACTCTCAAGCAAGATCATGTTAATGCTAGACCTTTGTCTTGTGATTGTTCCATTCCATCCCCTACTTCTTCCAATATCCCTACATCTCCTAAAGTCACCAAGTCTTCCAAATCTTTCACAAATCCTTCATCCAATTCAAATTCTAATGCTTTCCATGCGGTTCCCTATAGTTATCCTCAAGGGCCACCTCTTAAAGATACTCAAGCTAACCTTCACTTGGCTGCAAATACTTCCAATAATGCTAAATCTAAAGAGCCTAAGTCTTTATGCGCTATAATGCCTACTTCAGCTAATCCTTCACCATCTCTGCCAAAGTCTTCCATACAACTCCAACCTGCTTCCTTGTCCTTAGAAGTGGTTTCATGTCAAGAGAACTCTAAAACTGATACAGAAAAGAATATAAAGAAAGATAAAGATCAAGAACCCTCCATGTCATCCACTCATTTTCATGATGTTCTCTATCCGCGTCATGGTTCTTTTGATCCTTTACGTCCTTCCTCATTTATTCCACCATGTCTTAAGTCTTCTTCGAAGCAAGATCAAGCTACTACCCACACCGTTGAGCTTATTGATAATGAAAATAACCTTACCACGCTTGCACTTTCCAAAGATGATACTTCCATTAAGGTTATTAAAAATGGTGTTGTTTCTTTCGATGTTAAGCCTATTCAAGAGACAAATTCTGCACTTGTGCTATCCAAAGATCCTTGTCAAGATCAAAGTCTTCCATCTTCTTATTCTACCATTCCATGTTCACTTCCGCTTTCTACTCTTCCTAAGTCTTCGCAAGCTTTGAATGATCCTATCAAACAAAATGCTCTTATTCAAGATGTTCAGGATCCTATTGAAAATTATAATGCTCACTCTGAAGATGTTGATATCCTTGGTTGTCATATAGATGCTGATGAACTTATTGATTATCCTTTTGCATCTTCCACTTCCATCCTTGGACCTCTTCCACCACTACTAAGGACTTCATGTCTTCCTTCCATATCGGGTCCTTATGTCCCTTCATTTTCCCCTCCTAACTCTCCTAATTCGTCATCTATCTTGGGTCCTTATGTCCCTCCATCTCCTATCTTTCCTCAAGATCAACATAGATGCATACCTTTGAATCATTTTCATCCATCCACCCATCTACACCAGTCATATTATCCTTCTTCTTCCACATGTCCCAAGTCTTTCGGAAGTAACTTGAATGTTCAATATAAGAAAAAGAAACAATACAAGAATCCATCAAAGAAAGAAGATCACCATGTCTCCTCTAATCGACATGGGGGCATAAAGTCAAAAGAGATATCTAAGAAGAAAACTACAAGACAAGTATGGGTTCCAAAATCCATCATTCAAGATATTATCTCTAAGTCATCAAAAGGAAATAAAAATCCTAAGGCTATATGGATTCCAAAGTCTCTCTTGAAAGAGTCTAATGTTGAACAAAAATTAAAGTTGACATTCAAGCTTCCAAAGGCTTCCACTCCATCTTCTTCCAAAAACATTCTTTCATTCCATGCACTTAAACCGCAACCTCTGCTAAACATTCGTCATATTCCTTCACGTATTCCTTCATTCAAGTTTCCTCCATCCTCTCACCACCCTCCAAGGTGTGCGTCGATGTTGATCTTGCCTTCCTTTCCATCTACTCTTTCACAATCCTTCCATTCATTATTCTCTCACCTTCTATCATTTTTCCTCATTTGCATATTCCTCCTATCTTCCAACTCCACTTGCTTTACATAAAACTGTATCCTCCATTTTTCTCTTCCATCTTCCTTTCCCTATCAGCATCTTTGAGCATATAATTTTGAATCCTTGGCATATCATGGTTTATCCTTTCAAGGAGCATTATCTAAAAGCTTGCCTTCTTCCAAAAATTATAAAATTCAAAAAAAATAGAAAAAAGAGAAAAAAATGAAAAATTTGAAAATGTGCCTTGGTGAAAACCTGGAAACAGGTGCCTTGGTAGCCAAAGTAAAGAGAAATAAATTCATCCTATGGTGAAAACCACTCCCTTGTGGCACCTTGAATAAGTACCATGATGAAAACCTGGCAATCAGGCATCATGCGTAGTTCTTCTACATATCTCATCCATTCCATCTTCTCTCTTTGATCTTGACAAGGTTGATCTATACACGTACATTTGGCTATCTCGAGAGCAGTCTTATGATGATCCTGCTTTCATTTCTTTCATGTCTAGCCTTCATACCTATTTTCCTCCATTCATTCTAGCCTTTCACTATCCTTTCCCCCTTTGGTCTTGATCTAAAAAAAAAGAAAAAAGAGAGTAAAACACGATGCTATGAAGCCTCTTGACATGTCTACTCCTTTGTACTGCATATGTTCCTTCTTTCGCATTATGCCTTTCTGACTTATCCTATGCTGGCCTTTCATTGCTTGTCCAAATGTGCTTTCATGACAATTTTTCCCTAGCTTGGGTACTCTTGAGGAGTTTTTCTTTGAGGATTTCTTCCCTTCATTCTCCTTCATTCTTTTGTCTCCATCTCTTCCACCAACTTGCTAATCCCTTTTTTCCTCCACCTTGCTAGACATTGGGACTACACAATGTGATCTTGCTTGGGAGTGCGATGCCCGTTCTGTTTGGGGGCATCCTTTGTATATAATTATTGATCCTGAAAAAATTCCAAAAAAATTCATATATGATGCTGAAAAAGTTCTAAAAATCAGAAAATGTCCTGAAAAAATTATCATCTTAGTGAAAACCTAGCAATAGGCGCTTTGATGTATCTCAAAAAAATTATATATTCCAAGAAAAAAAAAAAAAGAAAAAAATTTCAAAAATTCAAAAATACAAAAAAATTAGAAAAAGTGCCTTGGTGAAAACCTGGAAACAGGCACCTTGGTAGCAAAAATACAAAAAAATTATAAACAGTCTTGAAAAAAAATAAAAAATAAAAAATTCTTCCAAGTGGTGAAAACCTGGAAACAAGCACTACTTGAGGCCTTCGCACCCCAACTGTGTTTTTCAACACAACTCCTGACATCGAGTGTTTTTCAACACTTATCAGTTTGGTCTTATCCAGTTTCGTCATGTGATCTTACCAGCTAGCAAGCATTCGATCCTTATCCTCGGAACTCAGTATCAGTTTACACACTTAAATTTTTAAATGCAACACTTAATGCTTGAGATATGTCATGAAATTTTCTTTGGGTGCTGACTGTTATTGATTTTCGTTGAGTGCCTTTGTCTAATAAGTCTCTCCATGATGCATAGCTAGAGGACTTGGGGCATGGGGCACATTTTTATTTGCTTTCTGCTTGTGGGTGTGTTCTTGACTATCTTGAGTGTCTCTTGTTGTCTCCTTGACACACTTCGGAGATTTAAGACATCATCCTTGACTGTTTTTGCACAACCGTTCTCATGGTCATCCCGGCATTTATGCCTTCATGCGAGCATGGTTTTGCTACATTAAATTGGGTAAGCTAACATTGCAGTCATCTTGACCTTTACGTCTTTGATGCTCATGTTAGAATCTTTCCACATTCCTGATATAAATCACATTCATATCTTCATAGTTGCGTTTGTGACTAGTGTTGATTGTGTGATTGTCCGATGTCCAGTAATAATGGCCCTATGATGAAAATAAGTTCTTTTACATTCTCTAATGAATGATGAACACAAACAAACCTATGTTACCCTATTGCAAGTACACCTTTGCATTTTCATGTAGCTTGCATTATTTAGGCTTCATGTTAAATTTGTAATTTTAGGCTGCATTATGAGTTTGAGAGGGTTTCCTTCATCTTTCTTGTGGACTTTCAGTCAACTATGATCACATTCTTCATTTCCTTATCTTCTTTCGTGATCTCAATCGAAATTCCCAATCTTAAACAGTTGATTGATTTTGATGCATCCTCTTTCTCAAGGCAATTTCTCTTTCTTTTCTCCATTTCTTTCCATTTCTTCCAAACTTCTATCTTCCATTCGCCTTCACCCCACTTCTTGTCTTCTAATTCAACCTACGGGCATAATTTTCTTGCTGATCTACCTTGGTTCTATGATTCTTATATTTTTCATTTTACATCAAGAACCTTATCTTTAGTTCGATTTGATCCAATTTATCACTTTACTGTTTCTCCTCTATCTCATTTCGATTTTGATCACGAGGGGGCAATACCTACCAAACTTCAATGCTTGATTCAGCTTTATCAAATTTATCGATTGCTTCTCTTGGGGCAACCTTGCTTGAGATTCTTATCTCTTATTTGAGACTTGACAATTACCTATTCACAGGTGTTGGCCTTGTCTTTTTCAATCTGTTTATCTATGTCCTGATGTGTTCCCATCCGTCGAACACACATCTGGGTTGTTTTGTGATCCCAAATCGATCTCACACTTCAATTCCATTCTTTGACTGCATGTGATCCCGAGTTGATCTCACATTAGTCAAAGAGGGGCAAATGTATGCACCCTAAAATGGTCGCCTAGACTTTGGGCCCCATTTATTCAATTTGTCAAATATCAATTTTCTGAATCAATGTTTTGCAATATTCAAATCAATTTCCTTGATCAAATCATAACTATTTCAATCATTTCAATAATCTCCTAAGGTTTAATCATGTCATCAATAATTTTATTTAATTAAAAGAAATAAATCCCTTTTAAATAAATAAAATAATGTTATTTAATTGAAATTAATATTCCTTAAATGAAATGATGTTATTTAATTAAAATCCATTTTTAATTAAATGATTTTATCTTATTTAATTAATATTCATCTTTAAATTATATAATCTTATTTTATTTTATTAAAAGAGATATTATTCTTTTTAAATAAATAAAATATCTTCTCAAAAGATCTTTTGTGATGGAAAAGGAAATAAATCAAATAAAAATAAAACAAAAATCCTTTTCTTGATTCTTTCAATAAATTTTATTTAATTAAAAGAAATATTCTCTCTTAAATAAATAAAATAACCTTATTTAATTGAAAGAGATATCTTTTAAATGAAATAAAATCTTTTTTAATTAAATGATTTTATCTTATTTAGAATAATATCTCTCTTTTAATTAAATAATGTTATCTTATTTAATTAATAGAGAATCATTCTTTTAAATAAATAAAAAATCCTCTTAAAGCTCTTTTGTGATGAAAAAGGGAAATAAAAATAAAGAAAATCCCTTTTCTCTCCACACTTTCTAAAAACTGAGCTTTATTTCCTCTTTTTGGATTTATCCCACATTACTCTTGGATTTGCATTCAATTCCTCAAATTCTCATATAAGGAGCCCTCTCCTTCTCAATTAGCATCCTAGAATTTTCATGTTATTGTTATGCTGCAGGTTTGGAGAGCAATTTTGGAAGAAGCTTTTGAGCACATTTGGAGCTTGGATATTTGAGACTTCTTTCTTCTTGTCTTCTTCTCTCATGCCTCATGGCAATCCATAGTTTAGATTAATATTGCATTCACATAATAGTTTAAATTTATGTTTCCTTTCATTGTTCTAGCTTAATCCACATAGCATAATTAGCAAGAACTTGTAATACTTTCATCTCAATAGAGTAGTTTATTTCTTGCATGTCAATCATCTAGATTAGTTTCATTTACATGCAATAACTTGAAGATCAATGGAGATTAGCACTCTTGCTTCTCATCCTTGAATCTCTCATTTCTTGGTGTAATTGCATGGGTTTAACAAGGTTAATCTGAGGACCTCATAATACAACCCCTGCACTCCACGAATAGAGAGTTGTGAATCGATATTTGAGAACTCATTATTGAGTCTTCTTGAATGCAAGGATTCACAGAAGTGTGACCATTTTCTATCACACAAGAGTCATGATAGAGGAATCCAGAAATTCCATTTGCATTGGTGTATCATCAATCATAGGTGCATCTACTAATTGATCAACAATAACCTGTCCTTTTATATCTTTTCTTTCCACATATTCAATGTCAAATTCACTTAAGAGCATGACCCATTTAGCTAATCTACCTGTGAGGGCAGCTTTGCTTAGTAGGTACTTGAGTGGATCAATTTTAGCTACCAAATGTGTGGTATGAGCTAACATATAATGTCATAGTTTCTTTGATGCAAAGATCATAGCTAGACAAGCTTTCTCAATCATTGAATAGTTCTTCTCATATGCAACCAATGTCCTACTAATATAGTATATTTATCTTTCCTTCTTATTCTCATCATGTTGTGCTAGCAATGCCCCCGGTGATGTATCTATTACGGAGACATATAAGATCAATGGCTTCTTGTGAATAGGAGGCATCAAGATAGGAGGATTTGATAGATATTGTTTGATATGATCAAAGTTCTTCACACATTCTTCATTCCATGCAAAGGTCACACCTTTATGTAATGTTTTTGTAAAAGGTTGTGATATGTTTGCTAGCTATGATATGAATCTCCTGATAGATTGAATTCTTCCTTGCAATGTCCTCATTTGACTAATATTTTTTGGAGGTTGCATTTCCATGATAGCCTTTACTTTAGCTGGATCCACTTCAATGCCCTTCTTTGAAACTATGTATCCCAAGAGCTTTCTAGAAGTTTCACCAAAAGCACACTTCTTAGGATTTTGTCTGAGACTAAATTTTTCCATTCTATCTAGTATCTTGCTCAAGTCATTTAGATGTTGAGCTCTTATCATAGATTTTGCTAAAGTATCATCAACATAATCTTCCATAGTCCTATGCATCATGTCATGAAAAATAGATGGCATTGCTCTTTGATATGTAGCACCAGCATTTTTAAGCCCAAATGGCATGACATTCCAACAGAAGGTGCCCCATGTACACGTGAAAGCAGTTTTCTCTTGATCCTCTGGAGGAATTTTTATTTGATTATATCCAGAAAAACCATCCATTAAAGAATACATCTCAAAACCCACAGTCATATCCACTAGCATATCAATGTTAGGTAATGGAAAATCATCCTTAGGGCATGCTCTATTTACATCTCTAAAGTTTGTGCACACTCTGATTGATTTATCTAGTTTTGAAATAGGTACAATATTAGAAATCCACTTTGCATAGTCAATAACTTGGATGAATCTAGCTTTTAGGAGCTTCTCTAATTCAGCTTTTACCAAGAGTGCAACATGAGGATGCATCTTTCTCAATTTTTTCTTAACAGGTTTGACATTTGGAGCTATAGATAAATGATGCATTATAAGATTAGGATCCAACCCTGGCATATCTGAATATTTTCGTGCAAAGTTGATCTTCTTCTCTATTAGGAATGTTGTAAATTTTTGCTTCTCTTCTTCTGATAAAGATTGTGCCACATGAATCAATTGTGGTTCTTCTATTGTTCCCAAATTTATAGATTGAGTAGACTCAATTAGAACTGGAGATCTGTCCTATAAATGACTTGGAAGGACATCAAATATCTCATCCTTAGGCACCTCAGAGAGGTTTTCACCTTTAGATACATCTTTTATTTTTACTTTTGTAGGTTCTAAGACTGCCACAAAGTGGTTTTCACCCTCAGAACTCCTTTTCTTTTTATTTTTATTCTTTTGACTAAGATACTTGATGTCTGACTCCATCATGCTGATGCTCGGTTCACTGATGGAAGTCCTCATAGGCTCAATTGCATTTAGGTAGCAAGCAAGGGCATAGTCATTTGGGAAGGTATAAATACCATGGCTCAGATTTGTGGAGGTTTGATCAAGAAGTTCAGGATGTTGGATAGTCAAAATGGGGAAAGATTGGGATATAGTGTTTACGGATATGGATCTATCATCATTGGTATTGACCCGACACTCGAGTTCAAAGGTGATATTACAACTTAAGACATTTAATTCATGAATAGGCTTAATGTTTTTGTGGGAGTCCACTTCAGTAATCGGTGGATCAGACATGATAAGTTCATCATTTCGCTCTAGACTTACATTGGGTGTAGGTGCATATTGGTAAATAACATCAACATGTTTTTCTATGATAAGCTCATCTTCTTCTGGAATGGCTCCCCATTCATAGTCATTAGATTCTTCATCTATGCCTCTAGGAAATCTAAGAACATGAGTAAAGTCAGGATGAATACCCCAAGAAGGGTTACCCTCAAATTCTGATTTGAATTCATACTCATGGGAATCTATCTCAGAATAACTACCACCTTCCTCTTTGTCTATTTGATTATCTTCGAGATTAGCTAGCTCTTGTGTTGCAACTATCTCTTTCTTTATAGTAGGTTCTTTTGCTTCTACTACATTGATTCTTTTGATTGGATCATCTTTAGATTCAAGGAGGTCTTTGATTTCTTTAGGTAAATGCTCATAAGGAATAAGTTCTGAGCTATTTGAATCACTATCTGATGGTTCAGGTTCTTCCTTCTTAAGAAGAGGTTCTCCTGGTGTGATCTACTCTATGACATGAGAACAATTACCTTTGAGGTGGAAGGGTTTCTTTTTAAAGCCTAGGCCAACAGTATCTTTGTTTTCCCTACTAGTATGTGAAATAGGTGTTATAAGACCTTTTCCTCTAACTCCTAGAGGTCCATTACCTAGATATCCCATCTTAGCTATCAATTTATCTCCTGGACCATATGCCTTAGAAGGGATTTTGGATACTGTAGAGTCACTAGTCAGAACAACTTGAGATTCAGGTTCATCTTTGTATAGCCATGTAAGCACAGCTTGATCTTCTTCAAATTCTTTCTTGGAGACTTGTTTTGCTACAAAATTCTTTTTATATGCCTCAAGGGGTTCTTTAGATTCTGGTTTGGATTGTTTCAAAGACTATCCATAAGACTTAAGTGAGATAGGGAGAGATGTCAAAGATAAGACTAGCTCTATAGTATATTCTCCCATACCACTTTCTTTGATATTGACCTCTTTGGCAATGTCTTCCATTTTAGATGTGGATGCTTCTTTTTTTGGCTTAAGATAAGATTCTCTATTATTGGGCACAATTTTATCCGCACCTTCTTTCAATGTATTGCAAGTGGCAAATATGTCTACTGGGATAGTAACCTCTACTCCTTCTTAAGGAAACTTCAAGCATTGGTGGAATGTAGAAGGAATGGCTTGCATTTCATGTATCCATGGTCTTCCTAGAAGAATGTTGTAAGCCAAAGGTAGATTAAGGACTTGACATATAGTATCTCAGATAACTAGACCTGCTCTAATAGGTAAGACAATGGTGCCTTTAGAAGATCTTTCTTGTTCATCATAGGCTTTTATAGTTATTTTCTTTCTAGGATCAATAGCCATTTCTAAATATCCCAATTGTGTGACCAAGTTGTAAGAACAAATGTTTAGGCCAGTGCCCCCATCTATCAACACACATTTGACTCTACAGTTCTAGATCAAGACTTCTATATGCAAGGGCTAGTTATGTGGGTGACTCAAGGAGTTGTCATCTTCCTCTAAAAAGGAGATATATTGTGGAGATGTAAGATGTCCAACCATAGTCTAGAACCTGTCTAAATCAAGGTCATCAGGAACATTGGATTCGAGCAAAGCTTTGTCTAGAATAGCTCTATGAGCTAGAGATATCTGAAGCAACTCAAACATGGAGATTTTTGCATTAGTGTGTTGGAGTTGTTGAACAATGCTATAAGATGTTGGCCTCGTATCTTTAGGATTGGAAAATTTAGAAGTAGCCTCCTATTTGGAAGTGGAAGAAAGATTGAAGGGCATCTTAGGGACATTGGATGAATCTAGGATTTGTCTGTTCAGATGTGCCTGAGCTTGTGATAGAGTAACTATGTTAGCTGAAGGATGATCTCTATCTCTTCGCACAATTATGATGACATTGCAATGCTTAGAGAGACAAGGTTCAACCATATTGATAACAACATTATTTCCAGGGTAAGCATAATTGACCTTTGCCCCCATATTAGGCTGAGAAGATGAAACTTCTTGACCATGTTTCAGAAATGGTTCTGTGAATGTTGTATGATCATTATTGCTCTTATGATTATCAATTGTGATGTCTCCCTTATCAATCAGATCTTGAATAGTATGTTTCAAGCGTAAGCAGTTATTATTTTTGTGACCTTTACCCTGATGGAAATCACAGAATTCATTCTCTCTCGACCATTTTGGTTTAGGGTCAGGATCAGATTGTCAGATCTCGGGAAAAGAGATGATGTTATTAGCCAGCAGAGTTCTCATAGCTAATTCCAAAGATTCTCCAAGAGGAGTGAACTTTTGTTTATTATCAGTGAACCAAGATTTGTATTTTGGCTTCTTTTGAGATGATTTAGGCACCTTTTGTTCTAAAGCTTTGATGGCTTGGGTACCAATAGTTAGATTGAAATTTGGTTCCTTTGATGGGGCATGGATAGTATGAACAATGCCATCTATGATGATGCCTTTATTCTTGTTCCAATTTTTATTCTTGTCTTTAGAACTGGATCCTGATTCGCACTTGTCCTTTTGAAGTGTGATGTCTCCTTTTTTTACAAGTACCTTTTCAATTTTGATCGCATTGTCTACCATCTTATCAAAAGATGTATGATCTTGCATTTGTAAAGGGTAGTTGATCTCTAGGACAAGATTATTGATGAAGATTTCCAGTTTCTTAGTTTCTTGAATAGGCCTAGCATATAGAGATAATTTCTTCCTCCATCTCTTGAGAAATGTCAGGAACAGTTCTCCTGGATATTGTTTGAGATTGCAGATATCGATCATGGTGACTGGATGTTGGATATTGTAGGAGTATTGTTGATAGAACAATTTGATCAACTCCTCAAAATTTTTGATAGTAGAAGGAAATCTAGAGAACCAATGAATGGCTGCTCCTCCCAGAGATCAAGGAAAGAGATGCATCAAATAGGTTGGTTCGTGCATGAACTCCATAGATTGTGTACAGAATTCTTTGACATGATCTTGAGGATCTGAGTGTCCATCATACTTATCATATTTTGGCATTTCCACCCTTTTTGGGAATGGTGGCATGTACAAGTCTTTTTCAAATGGAAAAGGACATAGGGCCTCCATCAAGAACTCCTTGGGTTCCTTTTCTTTCTCAAGTTTATTAAGTTTAACTTGCATGGCATGCATCTATTTCATCATAGCTGTGAGTGGAGTTTCTTCCTCATGTGTAATGATATCTTCAACATTAAAGTTGGGAGGAAGTTTAGCTCCTTGATGAGCTAGTTGTAAAAAGTATGCCTCTCTGTCTTCTTTCAAGAAATGCTTCATCATTCTTTTGAAGTTATCATCATTTTGATACTGAGCAATTTCTTCAAGTGTGGGTTCTTGATCTGCACCATGTTGACATTGAGCTCTTTGAGAGACAAAGTTTATCCCTACTTGAGACATGGTAGGAGTTCTCCCTGGGATAGATCGAGGAGGAGTTTGTTGATTACCTCTGTGAGTTGATGAAGGAGGAATGTAACCAGTTTTTAATCGAAAGTTGCCAAGACCGTCGTCTTCGTAAAGACCAGAATTATAGAGTTGCTCAAGAGTTGGACCCTTGACAGTGGTTATAGGTAAGGTATGGGATGCTTCTCTAGTTTTCTTGTGAGAGGAAGCTCTAGTTTCCACCATTAACCTTGGGTGAAGCAAAAGAATATGATGAAGACAATTGAAGAACGAATTGATTCAAGAAGATCAAATGACACAACCTTGTCAAGGTTTGATTGATTGAAGCTTAGATTGGAATTAGATGAAGGAGACTATGCCTTGGATGTATGGGTAGATTCCCAAAAGATAGCAGACATGAGTTCATAACACTTAGCTATTTTGATGATAGATTGAAGATTGATAGTTATGACAAGGTTTTGACACAAGATGAAAAAGACTCAAATTGATTAAACAGAAGGCCGAATCAGATCCAAAAGGCCACTTTAGGAAAATGATTGGATTCTCAGTAGTTGCTGCTCTATTCCTCACATAGTGATTTTCTTGACAAATTCTGGAAACAGGATGAAAAAGCTAGGTCTCTAATAGTTCTGACAACTTTCTGGCAATTTTTCAAAATTTCTCAAATGAATTTCTGCAGGCTCGTACGACAGTGGGTATAGCATGAAATGACAATTGAGAAACTTGTACGACTATTACAAAACTCATACGATAGTTGATAGCAGGGTTTTTGACTTTTTTGAATTGACTAGCAGCAAAACTCGTACGACAATATACCAACTACCATACGACAATCTGGGGGTTCTGAAATGATAATAGCCAAAAGTCGTATGACTTTCTGACTTTACAAGATGACTTTTGACTCCAGAAAGGTGTTTGACATCAGATTTTGCAATTTTTCAGATTTTTGGTTTCAAATTGTTCACAAAATTGTCTATCTAGATTTGAAGATTGTAACGGATCGATTCGTTCTCAGTAACCAGATAGATAAGCAAGCACGCAAAATAGAAAGCAAGTGATTTCAAGCATGTCTAAAAATAATGAACAGGGGACAAAGCAACCTTGCACATGAACAATCAAGTGACTAAATTGTGCTAATCCCTAGGAGTGCTAATAGTGTATGTTCCAAAAAGTTTTGCAATAATGCACATATTCCTAGAAAATGAAAATTTGGCCTCACTAGGGTTTTTAGTAATGGTTTGACTTTGCAACTTTTGTGATCTCAAGAGGGCAAACTCCAATCCAGGTGCACCGAATTTTTGACAAAGTTCAAGAACTTAATCTTCAGGATCTGCTAGGGAGATCTGACAGCCCAACAAGAGACCACACCTGTGAAGATTTCCTCCACAAGGACATTTATATAGCAGTTGTCACTACCATGGTGAAAATGGCTATTACCACTTGAGGTTCCGTCAACATGGTTGACCTAATTAAGGGAATGTCCACTATGGTTAACCCTCTCTAAAGGTGACACAAAATATACCACATGGAGACTGGTTCCAGATTCAAGAATCTGAGTTTCTGGTACTACCCAAAAAGGGAGTAGAGCATAGTCCTCTAGCCTTTTCACTTTTAACCCAAACAAAGTAGACAGATTAATTTGACATGCTAAGACCAAGATTATCTCACAAAGATCTATGATGTCAACCACTCATGACCTATCAACCTCTCTAGAGAGAGAATGTATCAATTAGAAGCTGAAGACGTACAAATCTAGTAGAACATGAGACACTCTCAGTATCCTCCCTACCTACAAGGGTTCCTTCATTGAGAAGAGTTTCACTGGAAACCCACTCTCTCAAGAACCACGAATAGTGTTCATAGGGCCTATTTACTATGTGTAACAAAGATGCTAAAAAGAAAATCTATGTTCATTTTTATAGCCCACAATGAAATATGTGATATGAAAGCAATAAAGGTCACACAAGCTTGACATGCAAGAGTTATTTTTAATCCAAATCAAAATGTTATTAGCTGAGAAGATTACCTAAATTCCTCGCAATGTGCTTAGTATATTCTTACCTATTTTTAGCAATTCTCAACTTTTTCCCAATCAAAATCAGTAGAAATCAATCAGAAACAACAAATTTCAATTGTTAATGTTAGCTGTTAGTCCAAATTAGGAAAACAAATCTAGAAAACTACCTAAAAAGGTGAAACAACAATTGAAACCTGGCACTAAAACTTGCACGATAGTGGGTCACCTCCTAGATGACAATCCAGAAACTCATACAATACTGGGTATCAGATCATATGACAACATAGATTTCAAATGACACTGTAATTTTGATGGTACGATTCTCAATCAAATCAACTGTCGTATGATAGTGGGTATCTCCTGGTATGAGTTTTTGACAAAAATCGTACGAAAATTGTACGGACAGAAATTAAAAATCACAGCTTGGAATAGAAAATGACAAGAGGATCATAGAAATTGATAGAAATGGAATGGAAACCCATTTCAGGGCCCCACAGTGGGCACCAAAAATGTGTCTGTGAATTTTGTACCTGTTTGTAGACACAACACTTTAGTAAAACATTAGAGGTTAGCTTAAATCAAAATCATGCAGTGAAATGGAAACTAATCTAACCAAGTGATTTACTACCTTCTAGTAGGTGCGAGTATGTATTCTCAGATTATACCGAGATCAGTGACCTTGACGACACCTAAATGAAGGATTTGAATGCAGAATCTAGATATGAATTAGATGCAAATTAATCTATATTTTTTATTTTTCTGTGTAATAAGATGAAAAATGATATGAAATCTAATCTATATGAAAAACTGATATACAATGATTCTAAGAATTGATATGAAAAACAAAATTGATCTCACAAACGTGGTGGATTCGCAAAGAAGCTTCAATTCTTCAGATGTCAATTCGTTAGCATAAGTTTACAAATTCTGAGATATATTTTGGCAGAGTAAGTATACAAATTCTGTGGATGATTTGTGAAGAGCTGAAGCCTTGATTTTATAGAAATCCAAGGCTTTGGGGATGCATGGAAAAAGACATAAATCACTTAGATAAACTCAGGTTGATTTTTGAGTTATCAAAGAATAAAAGATAATTAATTCATAAAATCATGCAAAATCATGCAAAAATAGCTTTTTAACTCAAATCAGAGTTGAGTTTATTTTTAAAACAACTTGAATTGATTTTCTGATTTCAAGTTTAACTATTTTTTTGAATGTGCATAATAATTATGAATTAAATAAATAAATAAAGTGTTTCATCCTCAACTTAACTAATTTTTTAAAAATAAAACAATTGATTTATGGGTTAATCAATTATTAAATCAAACTTTTATTCAAAAATAATATCATTAAATATGACAACTTGCTTTAATTAATTAAATAAGAATTTAATCAATTAATGATAGGAATTTTGATTTATTGTCAAATTTAAATAATAATAATTAAGAATAAATATAATTAAATCCAATTAAATAATTAAGTGGCAATATTAAATCTAATTAATTAAATATCTTAGAATATTCAATTAATCAAACTTTTAGGATAAATAGGATTTATCACCAAATAATCATTAAATTAAAGATAATTAGGATAAATAGGAATATTACTAAAAATATTCCCCGATGCAAATTTTAAGATAATCAATTAAGATTTGATAATGTTTGGATGTGCCTTAGTTTAGGACTTTGATGTCGATTTCGTTTGATGTGTTGATATAGGAAGTTAATGAACCTATAGCCCATTTTTGGGGTATTATAGCTGGAAGTATGGCGTCGGTCTTAGAAAGTCTGGTCATCTCATGAATGAGATCAATAGTTATCTAAACAGGAACTTCTCCAATCCAAAACAAGTCATCATGTATTTTGCTAAGCAATATCTTGATCCATTCATACTCATAGAACTCATACGTAGTCGCATTCTCTATGATAGAGTTTTTTGTGAAGTGCACGTACTCATCCTTAAATGTAAAGTCTGGATTAACCATTTTTTCAATGAGAGACCTTATCATGTATACTCCTAAAAGTTCCTTCTTGCAATAGATGTAGGCGTGAATGTCTTCTACATGCATAACTCCCATTGGAGTTCTAGAAAATTCCCCTTCTAAATTATCTAGCACTGACTTAAATGGATTCTTCTTGAATACATATCTTTTCCTCTTTGTAACATCAAACACTATTGGATTTTCCATAACTTACTTGATTCAATGCTTAAGTAGGGTTCCAAAGGGTTTCTGAATCATCACGTCTGAGCTAGGGTTTTGCAACAACTTTCACACTTCTTCGCTACTAAACCAACTTCAATCCTTCAATACTCATTGCAATGATCTCCTATGCTCTCCAAAGACTTGATCTCAAATAAAAATGTGAAGATAATAGATCTCTGGTGGCTAATAAATCAAATTTCTACAATTAATGCTTGTTGCATAAACACAGATTACAATCAGTGAATTCCAATCTTTTTTCTTTCTATCAATCAAGATGTGCGATCTTGCATACTACATTATCTAGTGACCAAACAACTAAAACCAAAGGTGCATACTCTAAGGGTGAGTATACTAGCCACGCAGGGCTCTAGAGCTTATCTAGCTCCCCCTATGACCATGAGGGTCATTTATCCAGAAGTAGAAGGTGTGTCCATTGTAGATGCATCCACTAATTTGTCACTGACATTATCTTTCTTACTTCCATCCAGATCTTTCTCACATCTTCTATAGCTTTAACAAACTTGACTTCTCCAGATTCATCCAATATTGATCCTTGAGACTTATTAGGTCTTTCTTTTCTTTGCGCTTGTGATCTTGAAAACTTTGCGATGTGTCTAGCCTTGTTACAAGAATGACAAATAACTGGAGGCCTTATATTCCTTGGCTTATTGATGTGAGTCACCATACTGCATTTTCTAGTAGTGTGACCATTGTAATTGCATATCTGACATGTGATTTTCTAAGAACTTTGTTGTGGTTGATTTCTTTGATTGTGATGTGTCTGACTTCTTTGATTTGATCTACAATTCATAGCTCTATGACCAAACTTATTGCATGAATAACAATAACCATTGAAAGGTCTTACCTCTTTACAATCTCTTGCTATATATACATGCTTGTTATAGGCATAACAAGTTTGTTTTACTAGCTTGCATCAATCTTTAGATGGTTCTGCTTTAGCTTCAGTATGATATTCAGTCTTTTTGGCTTCTGTAGATTCTACTAGTGCTTTATTGAATCCAATACCACTAGAATCTCCTTTTATTCTTGGTGCATATATCTAAGAGTCTAATAGATCATAACTTGTGTGCAATTTTTCAATATGGTTCTTTGCTTCTATCAATTTAGATTCCATCTATTTCTTGATGTTTTCTAACTCCAAGATTTTCAGATTTGCTTGCATGAGTTCTTCATCCAATTGTTTGTTTTCTTTGATCTGTTCTTCATAGGCTTCCTAATTATTAGTTAACTTTTCATCCAAACCTTCAATGTGATCCTTCAGAGACATGTTTTCTTCATTTATCTTTTTGACCATTTTTCCCAAATTATTGTTTGAACAATCTTTCAAATCTCTTCTGAGTTTCTTGATGAATACTTGTGAGCCACTGATCTTCAATTTCAGTTCTTCAATTTCTTTTTTAGCTTTGCCAAGATCTTCAAGAGATGCTTCAATATTTTTCTTTAGGTGTTTCACTTCTACTGTATCCATGATCTCCTCAAGTGGTTAAGCTTATCTTAGAGGACCAAAGCTCTGATACCAATTGTTAGGAATGGGAACACTGAGAGGGGGGGTGAATCAGTGTTCTATATTTAATAATTTTTTTGCTTAATGAAACTTATCCCAATTACTTAGATACAAAAATAAATAGTAAATAAAATGAAACATTCAACCATAACACATGACACAAGATAATTTTACGGGGAAACCTTGGCCAGAGGAAAACCCCGGTGGGAATTAGTACACATGAATAATTGCACTTACTATTATGAACCTGTTAATGTTCCTTTGCCTTGTTAGGAGCAATCTTTACAAAGCTGAGTAGAATGACTTAGTCAAAGGTCAGACCCTATTAGGAGTCTTAAAGTAACAATCCATGTTAGGGGTATAAGGCTCACTTCCAGAGCTCACTTCTCAATGAAGAAGGCTACAACCTCCTGGTTATCAGATACACACTATATCTGCAAAGGTGAAATGTTGCTTTGACACTGATGTCTGATTAGTTCCTTTTGTGCACTGATGCTTTAACCCCTTGTAAATCTCTATATCATTCTTACTTCTCTAATACATACTTCGCATACATATTCTCTTCTCTATATGCCATTCTTACTCAAATACAAAAGCACATGTCACATTTATACATATTGAATAGATGCAACCAAAACTAATTACTAGGCTAGCCCATAACTTAACATATACAATACTTCCAAGTTAATTGGCTCAAGCGTTTTTACATACAATGATATTAACATCTTTATAACACAATTACAATAGGTGCATAGCCTTTACAAAACAAAATGTTACACACTATACAAAAAACTATCTGTCGGCTCCATGCTCTGTTATGCTATATCGCTTAACTACCAGTGTCACTTAGACTTACTGTTACTTAATCATACTATCGAATCTGACCATGTGTTCCTAGACTTAGCATATTAACATACTAAAAAGATTATATCCAAGGGTTCATACCAAAACTTGGTCATACACATGTGCGTCGATGCTCTGATCATCAGGTACTTCTGTGACTACTATGTCTTCCATACTTAGCCAAATTCTGATCTTCCAAGTTAGTGTGCTGACTCCAAAACTTCATATGACTTTGTTTCCATTATGACAACACAAAACTTAGTCATATATATAAGTAAAGTCAACTTGCCAATAGATCCTTTCAACTAAATCATTTAGAGGTAAAGATTTTGAGGAGATTGTTAAAGGGACATACATTAATTATAGGTATGAAACCTTTCAATCAAATCATGGAGTTGTTCAAGATTGGTTGTTGAAGGGACATGACATTTTTTCATGGAACCTTTCAGCCCAATAAATAAATCATATATTTCTACAAGAATCAATTACATTTTACATTATTTCAGATTGCTACAAGAAGGTAAATTACTACAAGAGGAATTATCTATTTATTCAAAGATTGTAGTATAAATATGATAGTACTACAGGAGGTTATATGCAGCATAATCATGAGCACAGTGCTACAAAATTTTATAAACACATGAGACTTCATGGACTAGTCATGGAATCTAGTCATGTTGCTATAGGAGGATCTTCAGGATATTTGACTGTTTCATGTTGCATTTAGGTTTCAAAGGAATTTACATAACAAATTTAGAATTAATTGAACATTTTAGGGCAGTTATTTAGATAAGTCAAAATGAGTTCAAATGTGTATGCAGTTGAGATCAATATTGTTTGCAAGAATAAGGAAAACATGACAGTAAGTAAATATTTATAGTTATGGATTGAATTCTGATTTTATAAGTGCTCCTACAGAAGGTCAAATATAGTATAAACATCAGAACATTGAAAGTTGTCATGCCTAGAATTCCACTACTGGGCAGACACAACAAAGTTACTCTATTAAACAAAACAGATGCCTATTACAAATAGGAATAGGAGATAAATGACACTTATAAATGCAAGATGCTAAATCTTTTTTTTGAAAGGAATTTACAAATAATTTTTTGTTCAAAGGAAAAATAATGAAACTACATTAAAATCAAATCTGCCCCTAAACCCACAATCAACATTTACTTACAAGGGAATCTTCTAATATAGTTTTGCCTTACATTTCATTTCTTTGAAACACAAATATTTGCCAAAATGCACATTATATCTAAACCTTCTTATATTGTCATATTAACATAGTTTCTTTTACAACACAATGGTTTCAAATAATTCTTCTTGCATTGAAATGGAGACACCTAACTTCAAAAGAGAAATACATATATTTACATCTCCTAATACAACCATCATACTTTTTGAAAGAAACTTAACAAAGAGGACTTCTCCTTTACATTTCTATGAGGACCAAAACTCCTCCAACACAAGCATATTCCTCTTACAATTTCTTCATGGAATACAAGATACTTCAAGGACCTGCAAAAGAAAGCTTTGTAGGATGGCCATGGGAAGCTCACCTCCCATCCTAGGCCTCTAAGAGGCCACCCCCGAGCTAGGAGAACCAATGCTAACCCGGGTATGCATGAATCCAAATGAAGCACATTCAAAAATAGAATACACACATAGCTACTCCTTCCCATGGCTAACACAAGGAGCTTAAAATAAAGCTTCCTAAGGGTGAAGGTGGACCAAGTACCCAATGGGAGACAAGGCTAGAGATGAAATGCAAGCCTTCAACAAGGAATCAACTCTTTCACATAAAATCAACATAACTTCTCATTTCTTTCATAAAAGAGCAACATAAATCCTCTTCACAACCCAAAACAAATCAACCAAATATGGCCAAAACCCTTATGACCCCCAAGCAAATCAATGCTACTAGCCTACCATGGACCCCATAATCCATGGTGCATCTCTCTCTCCCAAGGAGAGAGACTCTACACCAAGAGGGCTATCACAAAACCTTCACCCATAAGGCTACTTTTCCCTCCCAAGGGTGAGTATGGCCTTGAACAAAAATCCCTTAAACAACACACAATGACAAGAAAAATACATGCAAATTTTTACTTCACATTCAACACAAAACATTGAATAAAAATCCATACTATGCAACACAACAAAATGGAAACACTTTCTTCATTCATTCATGGAAGCCATAAGCAAGACACCATAATGAAGAAGAAATGAGCTTGAGAGCCACCAACCTTGCCATAGAAGTTATGGGAATGAAAATTGTAGTAGAGCCCCTTCCCTTTTGTCTTTACTTCCTTTTCTCCTAAATCCCTTAGTAGTCTCTAAAGTTAGAGAGTGGATGATTGAGAGGAAAACTCTCCAATTTCCCCTCTATATTCAAAATCCTCCCATTCTCCCATCCTAGGAAGAAGTGTGAGCTCCTATTGGTCACTCTTCCCAAACCCCCACACATTTCTAAAATAAAGGTTCTTTTAAAAGATAGTGGCATGAAAAGTAGATAAGGTTTGTCTTCCCAAAGCATGTGATCTTCCCAAGGTCATGCTTCCCATTATGATTTTCGGCCATCTTGGATAAGTAACTTTTTGGAGGCTTCCCAAGGCCCTAAAAAGGTATCCTATGGTCAAAAACTCCCCTAACCCAAAGGTATATGAAGTGGGCTAGTCAAAAATAGGTTAAACTCAACCCTAGGTGGCCATATAACCCCTCAAAAACCCCAGTTAAGATTACATACGAATTTCAATGGATATGACTCCACCTTGGGCTCACAAACCAAGTGGTCCTTATGGGAAATAGAGCTAGATACCTAGTGGAAAAAGGTGGGTCCTCAAGCTTTCCAAGTGGACATGCCATGACACAACATTTTCACAACAAGTGTGCCAATTGGCACTACATAACACATCACAACACACTTGGCAAGACCACTTGTTAATCTCACAATTTAATGAATGCAAATGCAGATAAAAAATACACACCATACACTATACGAAGGAAAATACATTACAATGAGGTTTTATCTCTGCAATAGATGTAACCTTGGCTTTGCAGGATTCACATAGGGGTTAGTCATGGTTCTCCAATAAAATTTCATGGCCATGATCCTGCACACTCAATATAAACATCCATAACCTCAAGAAGTATAGTCATCAAAATTCAAAATGCAGAATCAACATTACCATTAAAATTATCTATCACACAAAGTACATTCTTTTAGTCTCTATAATCCTTCATCATAATTTTAATCGTTACTTTAATCATAACTTTCAAATAAACATATGTAAATTGAATCAGAAGAACATAATCTCATTAACCCATATGCCTACACAAATCATTCCAGATCTATATAATTCATGATGTAGTTTTATCCAATTTACATAAGCATTACTTTTGTCATTTCTACAATCATTTATATGGCATAAAAATCAAGTTACCAAATCATCAAGTAATTCTCATAATAATGTCCTGAAATTCATCAATATATTTCATCACCTAACCTTTAACCTTCACAAAATTTCATATCGCAACAATAATTCTAATTGTGATTAATCATTTTCCTAAACATCTCATATCAGCATATATATATATCTGAATTGTGGCAACTTAGTATTTCGCTAAATCAATCATCAAAATGACAGTCATAATGTATCATAGGGTTAACATTGTGAGTATAGAAAGCATCATAAAATGTATTGTATTCACATCTACTATAATCAAACCTTTGTCTAAAGGGTGAATTCTTCTTAATTAATCATAACTTAAGCCAATTACTAGGTCTACCATAACAATAATGGAAAAGCTATGATGGGTCTATGGTGAGGCCTCACAAAAGTGTAGCTAGAAGTCTTTAAAGGCCATTCAATAGTATGAATAGATTAAACACATTACTAAGATACAAATAGAAGTGTTATGTGTGTACAAACAAAAGCTAATAAGCTAAATCTAACATATAGGAAGGCATTAGTTATCAGTATATATAATGAAAAGAAGGATAGTAAGCATGTATTGATAGTAAACTTTCAGATTCTAAGAAAGGATCAAAACAGAATATCAAATATGAATAAAAAAATGTAACTAATTTTTTTAAGTCATTTTTTATGTGAAAATCGTGAACTCCGTTTGAGAAAGAGAGTAATCCCTAATGTTGTTCATAAAAGAGAAAACCCTTGATAGTAATAGAAAGAAAGATCTTGAAGTTGAAGTTTTATAATAGAGCTGTAATAGTGTAAAACGTGAAACCTATAGAAGAAAGTTGAGAATCTTATTTGTTATTTCTCGAGTACCCATATAAAAAATAATGGATAGAGAACATTTAAACCACTGAAAATCTTTAGAATACTAAAATAATCATTGTCACAATAAAGAAATCAGAGATATCATAGAAGTCAACGGCTTCCATAAAGGCCCTAATTTCAAAGGATACAGATAATGGTTGCTACTGGATTTTTTATGTTCTCTTTTGCTAATTTACAAAATATGGAGTACATTTTTTTAAGCCCGCAGCTACAGTTATGTACAAAGGAAAAATTCATATTGATAGAGCAGAAAATCAAAGGTACCTATGTTATGTCAAAGATCATCAAAGACTAGAAACCAGACTGAATTCATTCGCAACAAGTCCCATAGAAAACCCCTTGTTTTCCAGCATGGCAGCCCTTAGAAGAAAAAATTCCAAAATAAAAATTTGGTTTAGGGTTTGTTTAAACATAACAATCAGACCCCTTTTTTATCAAATTTGATGTATGAGGATTTCAGGTCCAATTGTTATGGGGATTAAAATGTTTTCCTTTTTCATTTTCTTCCAAACTTTCAGCAAGCTATCTTAGAAATGAATAGTTTCCTCCCATCAACATCATCATACAGATGAATACCTTAAATACATTGACCTAAAATATATGGAGGTAATACTCACTCAAGAAAAACTGGTATAACAAAGATATAATAATGATGAAGATAGGAAGATGCAGATTTCTAGAACACCTTGCAGAAGTCTTTTTTTTTTAGTTTTGGTTTTTTTATTTCAGCAGTTTGGGTGGTGTGTTTATTTTCAGCATGTGTGTTTCAGATTTCAAAGTTTGATAGTTTTTCAAAAGTTTGAGAAGGTTTAGTTTTTTCTAAGTCAGAGACTCTATGCTGAATTGATATACAAAATGTAGTTGGTATGTTTTTGTTGAGCGGGAAAACACCCCTGAGAGGTCGCCAAAATTTTTACCAATTTAGTTTACCTAAATTGTTAGATTCATAATTTACCTATGAATTAAAATTAGATGTTTTAAGTTGTTGTCCATACACATTATAGAAAGTATACAATGTAGAAAACAAGTGAAATTTGATCATTTTCATTCAAATTCATATATGGATACAAAAGTAGTAAAATCTTTTATGGAAATATATTATGGAACTACTTTACAAGGTACAAATGTTCAAATTTTATACAAGTACTTAATACAATGCATTCAGATACCACACAAGTTGTGGAAGCTCCTAAAATTTTTATCTGAATAAACACATTGTAAAATAGAAAAGTACCAAGAGAGAGAGAGAAGAAGAAGAAGAAGAAAGAGCCTCCATTGCCTGAATGGAAGGCCATTGAATTAAATTTTAAAGAAGACCCATGCATGCATTTTCAGCTTGAGTAGACCTATAAAATGTAAAGAGGGGGGTTAGTCCATATGAACTAGGCAATGGAAGCTATTCCAAAAATATCTGCAATACAAATAGTTCCTACAATATGGTCATTCATACATATGCATAGAAAAGATGTAAAAGGAAGAGCAACATCTGAAAGTAAGGCATATTTTATGATAACATGTTTGTTTCATATGTAGTTACAGGTATGAAGACATTGAGGTTGTTGAAGGATCATGCATAAGTTACAGGCATGGATCCTTTCAACTGAATCATTTAGAGGTAAATATTTTGAGGAGATTGTTAAAGGGACATACATTAATTATAGGTATGAAAACTTTCAATCAAATCATGGAGTTGTTCAAGACTGGTTGTTGAAGGGACATGACATTTTGTCATGAAACCTTTTAGCCCAATAAATCAATCATATATTTCTACAAGAATCAATTACATTTTGCATCATTTCAGATTTCTACAGGAAGGTAAATTTCTATAAGAGGAATTTTCTATTTATTCAAAGAATGCAGCATAAATATGACAGTACTACAGGAGGTTATATGCAGCATAATCATGAGTACAGTGCTACAAAAGTTGATAAACACATGGGACTTCATGGACCAGTCATGGAATCTAGTCATGTTTCTATAGGAGGATCTTCGGGATATCTGAATGTTTCATGTTGCATTTAGGTTTCAAAGGAATTTACATAACAGATTTATAATTAATTCAACATTTCAGGGTGGTTATTTAAATAAGTTAGAATGAGTTCAAATGTGTATGCAGTTGACATCAATATTGTTTGCAAGAATAAGGAAAACATGACAGTAAGTAAATATCTACAGTTATGGATTGAATTCTGATTTTATAAGTGTTGCTACAGAAGGTCAAAGATAGTATAAACATCAGAACCTTGAAAGTGCAGCTAGAAGTCTTTAAAGGCCATTCAATAGTATGAACAGATTAAACATGTTACTAAGATACAAATAGAAGTGTTATGTGTGTACAAATAGAAGCTAATAAGCTAAATCTAACATACAAGAAGGCATTAGTTATCAATATATATAATGAAAAGCAGGATAGTAAGCATGTATTGATACTAAACTTTCAGGTTCTAAGAAAGGATCAAATCAGAATATCAGATATGAATAAAAAATGTAACTAATTTTTTAAAGTCATTTTTTATGTGAAAATCATGGACACCATTTGATAAAAGATAGAAATCCCTAATGTTGTTCGTAAAAGAGAAAACCCTTGATAGTAATAGAAAGAAAGATCTTGAAGGTTTATAAAAGAGCTGCAAGAGTGTAAAACATGAAACCTGTAGAATAAAGTTGAAATCTTATTTTTTATTTCCTGAGTACCCAAATCAAAATAAATGTATAGAGAACATTTAAACCACTGAAAAGCTTTAGAATGCTGCAATAATAATTGTCGCAATAAAGAAAGTATAGATATCATAGAGGTCAATGGATTCCATAAAAGCCCTACTTTCAAAGGATATAGATAATGGTCGCTACTGGATTTTTTATGTTTTCTTTTGCTAATTTATAAAATATGGAGTACATTTTTTGAAGCCCATGGCTACAGTTATAGAGGAAAAATTCATATCGATAGAACAGAAAATTAGAGGTACCTATGTCATGTCAAAGATCATCAAAGACTAGTAACCAGACCAAATTCATTCACAATAATTCCCATAGAAAACCCCTTATTTTCCAGCATGGCGGCCCTTAGAAACAAAAATTCCAAAATAAAAATTTGGTTTAGGGTTTGTTTAAACATAACAATCAAACCACTTTTCTATCAAATTTGATGCATGAGGATTTCAGATCCAATTGTTATGGGGATTAAAATGTTTTCCCTTTTCATTTTATGGGATTAATATTATTATTTATGTATATTAAATTTTAATAATTTAATATATATAAATAATCATTATTAAATTCATCTTCATTTATATTATTTTATTTATTCTTTTATTTAATATTTATTAAATAGTATTATGTAATAAATATTAAATATCATAATAAATAAAATAATAAATTCTTGCATGTATTTTATATTGTAAAATCAATATTCTAAAGTGTTGAAGTTATAAGACACTCATAATAATTGATTTTTTTATGCAAGAATAGGCAAGGAGTTATAAATTTGGAGACTCAAGGTGATTTTCATGTGAACTTATGAGTTCAATTTTTAGTGATTGGAGATTGGTTCAATTAACTACATGCTACAGGGAGTTCATTTTTAGTCTAGGGGAAGTTATTTTTCCCATGCAATCGGTGAGAAGATATATGCTATTTTTTAGAAAATAGAGGCAATTTTCAGTCAGCTATCAGTTGGACATGGACTAGAGGGCAATTTTGATGGGTTTCTTCATAGTTTGGAGCAATTTTGACATAGGTTTTCATGCATGATTTTTTGTATCTTAGATAGGGTTTTGAGCTCTATTTATTGTATTTTCACCTCATTTTTTAGGGTTCTTTTGGCTCTTATTTTTTGCACATTACAAATTTTTGGGTTGATTGTGGGAGCACTTTGTAGCAGAGATTTTTTCAACATTGGTTATATTGATATAGTGGTTCCTTCTCATTGATTCTGGTGCAATATTGTGGGTTCTTTGTTTTTATGTTGTGTTTATCCTTCATTCGAGCTACATTCCTTATTGCATATTTGAATCTCAATACTTGTAGTTACAAGTCTGTGTTTGTGTCCTTATTCTTTTGCAAAAAATTGGTAAAGCCCAAGTTTCCCTTTTAAAAAAAATATTTTGGGTCCTTGCATAGAATTATTTTTGTAGTTGTATGCTCGTCTGGGTATTGCGAATCATTAGTATCTTCAATAATTCATGTTGATTCAATTGAAGTTGCATACCAATTATTGGTGTATCACCTTATTTAGGTTTAGCATTCATTAAAATTGTTCATTTTTCATCCCTTTTCCCACATATAATTTAGTTTTAGGTGAGCACTATTTAGGAACCGACCAGATCCAGAGATTCATCTCTCATTTTAGGAAAACCCACCACCCAAGAGAGTTTTCATATTTCAACGAGATAGTTAGATATTTCATCTTGCTAAGAGTGCAATCTAGATTGAAAACATAAACATAATATACAATGACTGAGTCTTTTGGAGAAAAGCATTATTTGAGTTCTTTTAGTCTTCATTTCTTTCTACAAATTTGTGTGCATTGTAGGTGATTGATAAAGGTGATTATTGAATTGTCATTCCATATTATCTAGTCTCATTTGATTACCTATTTGGAGAAGTGTATGTTTGTTTGCAGGTTGTAGTTTGTGTTTTATTCTTTGAATCAGTTAAGTGAGAAATCCCTTCTCCTTAATAGGTTCATTCAAAGCCTTACTATGAAATATTTATGCAAGCCTATACATAAAATTTGTACTTTCCCTCAAGTCAAATAGTGTAAAACCAACACTTGGTCATTTGTGGTTGTGATTCATAACATTTTGGTGCATCACCTACTAAGATTGAAAATTTGCACTTCATTTTATTTCCAGCTTACCTTTTTCCTTTATCTCTTAAGTCTTAGTTGAGCTTTAAGCTAAATAGGTGATTACCTGATAGGAATTGGCCTAGTCACTTTAAGTTTTGCATATCCCACATGTAGAGATGATTCCCATGTTATGCTAGGTTATTAAACTTTTAAGTTTAATATGGTGCAAATTTGGTGCATAATAGTTTTGGCACGCTCGGTGGGATAGCAAGAATTCCATTTTTAAGATTTATGCTAATTTTGATATGTTGTCAGTATAACATAGACCTATGAGAGGTTGTTTTAAAGTGAAACAAGAAGCTCAAAGTCTTTTGAAATTTTGCAGTTGTCTCCACCAAGAAGAAGAGGGTTAACACTTTGTATAACACCTCCTTCAAAGAGAGTGTAGTCTACACCACCTAGTTTAGAAGATAGATCCGTGTTATTTTATACAAGAAGGAGAAGAAAGTATTTGAACAAGGAGGTTTCAAGACATTCATTCTCACCAACGTTTAGAGGAGGCTCTTTGTCACTTTTTGATGCATCAATTTTTGCAGCATAAAGCACTACACACTCAACATCATAATTGTAAGGCCCACCCTATTTCCACATTTTCCTCGACACTTTGATGTCGGAGGATTAAGGGGTTTTTTAGTATCTGATGATTGGTAAATCCCTAACGGAATTATACCTCGGGATAGACCTATATATTATACCTTCATATCAGTACCTATCAACTAAGTGTCGCTATGACAGAGGTGATATCTCTAGGTTATTAATTGTGTAAGTGAATCTTGGATGTGTCTGTGTGAAAATTGTACCTGATCTGTAGACACAACACTTCAGTAAAACATTAGAGGTTAGCTATAATCTAAATCGTGCAAAATTGAAAACTATCTAACCAAGCGATTTACTGCCTTCTAGTAGGTGCGAGATTGATGTTCTCAGATTGTAATCGAGATCAGTGACCTAGACGACACCTAAATGAAGGATTTGAATGCAAAAGATGGATATGAAATTGAATGCAATTAATCTATATTTTTGATATTTTTTATGCAATAAGAATGATAAACTGATATGCTATGAATGCTAAATGATCTAACAATGAAGATTCTAAAAATGATATGAAAACTATGAAATTCTATGCTAAGATATAAAAACTATGCAATTGAAATTGATCTCACAAAGCTTTGAATTTGCAAGTTGATTCCTCAGCCTCCAATTCTCCAGCGTGATTGTGCAAAAATATGAGATGCTTTGAGATGAGCTGAGGCTTGTTTTTATAGAAATCCAGGGCTTTGGAGGTGCATGGATAAAAGCCATAAATCACTAAAATAACTTAGGTTGATTTTTGAGTTATTTTTAAATAAAGATAATTAAGTCACAAAAATCATGCAAAAGCACAGTTCAACTCGAATTAGAAGTTTAGATCCACTTTAAAACTCAAAAAGATGTTGAGTTTCAAAAAGCTAACAACTTGCATTGATTTTCCAATTTTGAGTTTAACTGGTCCTTGAATGTGCACATGGATAATTATGATTTAATAAATAAATAAAGTGATTTATTCTCAACTTAACTGCTTTTTGAAATAAAATAATTAATTTATGGGTTAATTAACTATTTTACCAAACTTTTATTAAAAATTATATTATTAAATAATGACAACATGCTTTAATTAATTAAATAAGAATTTAATCAATTATTCATAGGAATTTTGATTTATTGTCAAAATTAAATAATACAATTAATAATAGATAGAATTAAATTTAATTAAACAATTAAGTGGCAAATATTAAATCTAATTAATTAAATATGAAAATATTCAATTTGATTTGAAAATATTCAATTAATCAAACTTAGGATAAATGTGATTTATCGCCAAATAATTATAAAATTAAAGATAATTATGATGATTAGGAATATTACTAGGAATATTCCCCGATGCAGAATTTAAGATAATCAATTATGATTTGATGATGTTTAGATGTGCCTTAGGTTAGGACTTTGATGTCGATTTCGTTCAAATTGTAAATGTAGGAGGTTAATGAACTTATAGCCCATTTTTGGGGTATTACATTTTGCCCCTCTTTGAATTACTATGCGAAGTGCAGTGGTTCAAAGAAAGTCTATGTTTGATAGAGATATGAAACTTATGCGAAATTGATAATTGATATGAGACAGAAGCTGATTGATATTGATTTGATATGAAGATAATAGGTCCTGAATGACCAAAGATAATGTTTACTATAACAGCAAATGAACCTATGATTGTGAAAAAGTGTCAAAATGCCTGATTCCAAACCTTAGGATTGCAAAGAAGTGAGTGACCCGTTCTAGACTCGATTGTCTTAGCAGAACTAGAAGGTATCACATCCGAACCCTTCAGTTGCCGAAGAACCAAGGAAAGAACACTATGATCCGATGGTTGCAAAAATTGATACAGTTTACAAGATTAGGAGAATACCAGATTGATATGGATTGACAAATCTGATATGCCCCAAGTGATGATAGATTTTCCTCGAGCAATGAGGTCTTTTTTGATGAATCAACAACTAGACGTGATTGTTTGTCTTGATTACTGATGAAAGATATTGATAGATTTGATTGACAGACTTTGAATGATGTGCAATACCATGCCCCCTTCGGGATTAAAATTGAAATCTGACAAGAAAAGTCAGTGTTGATAGTTGAGAAGCATGTTAATTGATGGGAAAAGTGGTTATACACGTTGAAGAATGCATTCTGCATCGTCGGAAGGTCCCAAAAGACCAAGTTCGACTAGGTTTGACCATGAGTTGATCATGGTTGACCAAGTTGAAATTTTGATAGTTTGATGTTAAATAATCAGTTAAGTTGTATACTGGATTTCTATGATGATAGAAGGTCGAATATGCAAGCAGTTAATAATATGAATGATCTCAGATTTTGATTTTGATCCCAAAAAAGGATTCTACTTGCTGCTTCATTGGAGGAACCTTCATGTGAGATTCAGCTCTTGTTAGATTTGAAGAATTGATATGAAAAATTGTTTAAGCTTTGAAGTTCGTTTAGTCATTGTGAGATCATGCAAAGATGAAAAATGCAAAGAAGCATGCAATATGAAATGCAACCTAAGACCTAGGACCTAGTCACTGATCATATGTCGATTTGTTATCATCATTGAACTTTTAGGTAACCGGATAAATCAATACAATGTCCACTAGCCATGAAACCATAGACATATGAATAATGATTTGTAATGCTCAAGAACCAATACAACACCCACTGGTCAACAACCATGGATATATGAGTATTGATTTTGTTATCGGAATGTAGGATTAGATATAAGCACCAAGGCACAAATGCCAGGATGACTTGAATATCATGTCCATTTTGATATAGCAATTTGTATAAGCATCAAAACATAAACGTCATGATGACCTGAGTATGCCTTGCGTTGCAAACACATCAAATAGTCAAGAGATCATTCTAAATCCAATGTGAATTACCCGTAGTGACCCTTTATCGTTCACATCCTTAGGCAAGATTGTGTTCCACAGTAGGAGAAAGAACTTACTCAAAAAGAAAATAGTTAGATCAAACTTCCTTGAATTGTCTGGGTATCAATGGTCGAGGTACGCATGGCCATCCAATTTGAGATAGAGGCTCTTATAGTCGGACACCATTTCAATCTAGAATTTCCAAAGTTGTTAGATTTTCACATACAAGCAGAAGACAAAGAAAAGATTATGCCCCCAGTCATCACTCTCTAAATCCTATAAAGGACATCATCGAAGAGCTTGAAGGGACACAATATGCAAAAATCTCAATGCGAATCAGCAAGCATACAAGGAGATAAAAGCATGTAAAAAGCATAGATTGTTTTTAGTTGAGATTTGATGTTTGATTGCATTGTTGTAGATGCAAAATCCTTTCTAGAGACGAGACAGACAGACAGACTCAACTTGAAGCTTCAAAGGACTCTGACTGGATAGGATACATCTAAGATACATTGGAGGCCATAGGATATGACATTGATTGCCCCCAAGTTTGAACATTGATAGGATACAGACGCTCAAGCTGATTGGTGTACAAACCGACTTATTGAAAACTAGAAATGCAGAAACAAACTGAGAGATATGTACAAACTAAAGCAAGACTGAAAGCTGGGAAAGACCAAGATTGTGCTGATAGATGGAGCATTTGGAACAAGTGGCACCCGTTTGCTGGGTTTTCACCATCTTGGCAGAGATTCTATTTTTGCTACCAAGGCGCCTGTTTCCAGGTTTTCACCAAGGCACTTTTTCTTTTTTTTAAATTTTTTTTTTATATTTTTCATTTTTTCAATTTTTTTGTACTTTTTATTTTTTTTTATTTTTTTCGTGAATCATCAAGGCACCTATTGCTAGGTTTTCACCAAGATGTTCATTTTTTCAGGACTTTTTTTTATTTTTAGGATTTTTTCAGGACATTTACCAAGCACTGAATGCCTTAGGCATAGAATTTCTTTAGATGGAGAATGTTGATTGGTTCTCAGAGTTGTTCTCCTTCAGTCGTTGAGAGTTGATAGGCACCAGAGCCAAAAGTAGCAGTGATGACAAAGGGACCCAACCAGTTGGGTTCGAACTTCCCCTTGCGTTCTCGATGGGATTGATTTTTAGGATTTTCTCTCAAGACTAGATCACCAATCTGGAATTCTCTATGTCTGACTTTCTTGTTGTAGCCTCTAGACATTCTCTTTTGATATACTCTGAGATGATCATACGCTGCTTGTCTGCGCTCATCTAGTAGTTCCAGTTCTTGTAACCTAGACACTTTGTAGTCATCGTCGGTGACAAGTCCATGCATTCTGATTCTGAGTGATGGGATTTCAACCTCAATAGGTAGTACTGCTTCAGACCCATAAACTAAAGTGAATGGTGTAGCCCCAGTAGGCATTCTCATACTAGTTCTATAGGCCCAGAGAGCTGGATTGATCATGAGATGTCAGTCTCTTCCTGTTTTATTCACTGTTCTGTGCAAGATTTTTAAGAGATTTTTGTTTGAAGCTTCAGCTTGTCCATTCCCTTGAGGATAGTAGATAGATGACCAATGTTGAGTAATCTTGAATTTGGCACATAAGTCATCTAGGTCCTTGTTTTTGAATTGTCCCCCATTGTCTGTGACTATGGAATGAGGGATCCCATATTTGCAAATGATGTAGTTTAGGATGAACATAGAGATCTGTTTCCCTGTTGCTTGTGTTAGAGGAACTGCTTCTACCCATTTTGTAAAATAATCTGTAGCTGTGATTATATGAGTATGTCCATTAGAAGAGTGCAGATGGATAGCACCTATGAGATCAAATGCCCATTGTTGAAAAGGCCATTGTGTAGTAAAGGGAATCAAATCTCTCCCTGGAGCATGAATCAAGTTGCCATGTACTTGACACTGTTGACAGTTTTTAGCAAATTTAATAGTCTCTTTCTCCATTTCAGGCCAATAGTACCCAGCCCTAATAAGTTTTTGAGCTAACATTAAACCATTCGAGTGTGACCCACATATACCCTCGTGGACTTCCTCTAATGCACATTGAGACTCTTCCCATTCTAAACATCTAAGCAGTGTACCATCTAGACCTCGTTTGTACAAATCATTACCAATGATGACATATCGGGATGCGGATCGAATAAGGTTTCATTTCTCAAAATGGTTAAAGGACTCAGGGATGATTTGATCGTGGAGATAGGAGAATAGATTTTTGTAGCGAGATGAGTCATAACCTATGACAGTGCAGATCATGCGGGTTTCAGGGGAGTCATATGCAGGATAGGATAGGGCTTCCACCAGGAACTCATAGTGTAGCTCATGTTCCAGCTGCTGTAAGAGAGTAGATAGTGTTGCCATTGCATCGGCAGCCTTATTCTCCATTCTGGGTATTTGCTCAAATGTGATAGAGATGAAGTATTTCTTTAAATCATCTACCATTCTCTTGTAAGGAATGAGCCTTTCATCTTTGGTTTGGTACACATCATTGACTTGGTGGATAACCAGTTGTGAGTCTCCATGGATGTGCATCTCTGTAACTCTCCACTGTATTGCCATTTTCATACCATTGAGAAGTGTCTCATATTCAGCAATATTATTTGTGCAAGGAAACTTTATTGTAAATGCTTTGGGTATCGAGTATCCTTGAGGAGTGATGAACAATATGCCTGCTCCAGATCCATTCTGTGTGTAGGAGCCATCAAAGAATAACCGCCATGCTCTAGAAGAGAGGTGCATGATAGAGGAATCAGGAAATTCCATTTGCATGGGTGTATCATCAAATAGTGGTGCTTCAACTAATTGATCAGCAATGACCTATCCTTTGATAGCTTTTCTTTCAACATATTCAATGTCAAATTCGCTCAAGAGCATGACCCATTTAGCTAGTCTACCTGTGAGGGCAGCTTTGCTTAGTAGGTACTTCAGTGGATCAATCTTAGCTACCAAATGAGTGGTATGAGCTAACATGTAATGTCTCAGTTTCTATGATGCAAAGATCACAGCAAGACAAGCTTTCTCAATCATAGAATAGTTCTTTTCATACGCCACCAATGTTTTGCTTATATAGTAGATGGCTCTTTCCTTTTTGTTCTCATCATGCTGTGCTAGCAATGCCCCCAGTGATGTATCTGTTGCGGAGACATATAATATGAATGGCTTCCCATGAATAAGAGGCATTAAGATAGGAGGATTCGAGAGATAATTCTTGATATGATCAAAATTCTTTGCACAGTCTTCATTCCATGCAAAGGTCACACCTTTATGTAATGTCTTTGTGAAAGGTTGTGATATGTCAGCTAACTGTGATATGAATCTTCTGATGGACTGTACTCTCCCTTGCAAAGTTTGCATTTGACTGATATTCTTGGGAGGTTGCATCTCTATGATAGCTTTCACCTTAGCTGGATCGACCTCAATGCCTTTCTTTGAAACTATGTATCCTAAGAGCTTTCCAGAAGTGACACCAAAAGCACACTTCTTAGGATTTAGTCGGAGACTAAACTGTTCCATTCTGTCTAGGATCATGCTCAAGTCTGTTAGATGTTCAGTTTAATCATGGATTTTTCCAAGGTATCATCCACGTAATCCTCCATTATTTTATGCATCATATCATGAAAAATAGATGTCATTGCTCTTTGATATGTAGCTCCAGCATTTTTGAGTCCGAATGGCATAACATTCCAACAGAAGGTTCCCCACGCACATGTGAATGCAATTTTCTCTTGGTCTTCTGGAGCAATTTTGATTTGGTTGTATCCAGAAAAACCATCCATAAGGGAATACATTTCATAGCTCGCAGTCATGTCCACTATCATATCAATGTTAGGTAGTGGAAAGTCATCCTTAGGTCATGCTCTGTTCACATCTCTAAAGTCTGTGCACACTCTGATTGAACCATCTGGTTTTGAAATAGGTACAATGTTAGAGATCCACTCAGCATAGTCTATGACACGGATGAATCCATCTTTGAGGAGTTTTTCTAGTTCTACTTTGACTAAGAGTGCCACATGAGGATGCATCTTTCTCAATTTCTATTTGACCAGTTTTACCCCAGGAGCAATGGATAGATGGTGCATAATGAGATTGGGATCCAATTCTGGCATATCTGAATATTTCCATGCAAAATTGATCTTTTTTTCTGATAAGAATGTAGTGAATTTCTATTTCTCTTCTTCTGATAGAGATTGTGCTACATGTACCAATTGTGGTTCCTCTGTTGTACCCAAATTGATGGATTGAGTGGGCTCAATCAAAACTGGAGATCTATCCTATAAATGACTCAGAAGGACATCAAATATCTCATCCTTAGGCACCTCAGAGAGTTTTTCACCTTCAGATACGTCTTTTATTTTTACTTTTGTAGGTTTGAGACTACCACAAAATGGTTTTCACCCTTAGAACTCTTTTTCTTCTTATTTTTATTTTTTTGACTAAGATATTTGATGTCCGACTCAGTCATGCTGATGCTCGGTTTGTTGATGGAAGTCCTCATAGGCTCGACAGCATTGAGGTAACAAGCAAGGGCATAGTCACTTGGAAAGGTGTAGATACCATGGCTCGGGTTCGTGGAAGTTCGGTCAATAAGATCAGGGTGTTGGATAGTTAAAGTAGGAAAGGCTTGGGATATGGTGTTCACAGATGTGGATATGTCATCATTGGTCATAACCCGACGCTCAAGTTCAAAGGTGATATTATAGCTCAAAATGTTCAATTCGTGAATAGGCTCAACATCATCATGGGAGTCCTCTTCAGCCATAGGTGGATCAGACACGTTAAGTTCATTATTTCACTCTAGACCTACATTGGGTTGAGATACATATTGGTGAATAACATCAATATATTTCTCTGTTATAAGCTCATCTTCTTCTGGAATGGCACCCCATTCATAGTCATTTGACTCAGCTTCTGATTCAGGATCTCTAGGAAATCTTAGAAAATGTGTGAAATCAGGATGAATACCCCAAGAAGGATTACCCTCAGTCTCTGACTTGAATTCATATTCATGGGAATCAGTGTCAGAATAACTACTCTCTACTTCTGGATCAGTTTGATCGCCTTTGAGATTGGCTGGTTCTTGTGGTGCAACCATCTCTTATGCTATAGTAGGTTCTTGTGTTTCTACTACATTAATTCTTTTGATAGGATCATCTTTATCATCAAGAAGATCTTTGATCTCTTTAGGCAATTTTTCATAGGGGATGAGTTATGAACTATCTAAATCATCATCTGAGGGTTCTGTCTCTTCTTTCTTGAGAAGGGGTTCTCCTGGTGCAATTTGTTCTATGACATGAGAACAACCACCTTTGAGATGATAAGGTCTCTTTGTAAAGCCTAATCCTACAGTATCTTTGTTTGTTCTACCAGTATGTGGAATGGGTGTCACAAGACCCTTTCCTCTAATTCCTAGAGGTCCTTGACCGGAATATCCCATCTTATCTATTAATTTGTTCCCTGGACCATACGAATTAGAAGGGATTGTAGGTGCTATAGATTCACTAGGTTGGACAATTTTAGATTTAGAATCCTCTTTGTATAGCCATGTAAGCACAGCTTCATCCTCCTCAAATTCTTGTTTGGATACTTGCTCCGCCACAAAATTTCTTTTGTATGCTTCCATAGGTTCCTTAGGTTCTGATTTAGACTACTTCAAGGATTGTCCATACGACTTAGGTGAGATTGGGAGAGATGTCAGAGACAAGACTAGCTCTATAGTGTATTCTCCCATCCCATTTTCTTTGATATTGATCTCTTTAGCAATGTCTTCCATCTTGGATGTGGAAGCCACATTTTGTTGCTTGATGGAAGATTCTCTGTTATTGGGAACAAGCTTATCGACACTTTCCTTTAGTGTATTGCAAGTTGTACTCAGATCTGCTGGGATAGTAACTTCTACCCCTTCATAGGGAAATTTCAAGCATTGATGGTATGTAGAAGGAATGGCTTGCATTTCATGGATCTAGGGTCTCCCTAGAAGGATATTGTAAGCCAATGGTAGATCAAGCACTTGACATGTGGTATCTTTGATGACCGGACCCACTCGGATGGGTAAGACAATGGTGCCTTTAGAAGATCTTTCCTGTTCATCATAGGCCTTTATAGTGATCTTCTTTCGAGGATCAATAGCCATCTCTGAGAATCCCAACTGTGTGATTAAGTTGTAAGAACAAATGTTGAGGCCTGCGCCCCCATCTATCAACACACGTTTGACTCGACGGTTCTGGATCAAGACTTCTATGTGCAAGGGCTGATTATGTGGGTGACTTAGGGAGTTGTCATCTTCTTCTGAAAAGGAGATATATTGCAGAGACGTTAGATGACCAACCATAGTTTGGAACCTGTCTAGATCTAGATCATCAGGAACATTAGAGCCGAGCAAAGCTTTGTCTAGGATATCTCTGTGAGCTGGAGATATTCGAAGTAACTCAAACATAGAGATTTTGGCATTGGTATGCTGGAGTTGTTGGACGATGCTGTAAGATGTAGGTCTTGTATCCTTTGGATTGGAAGATTTCAAAGCAGCCTTCTATTTAGAAGCAGATGTGAGATTGAAAGGTATCTTAGGGATATTAGATGAACTTGGTGTTTGTCCTTTCAGATGAGCCTGAGCTTGTGATCTAGTAACTGCATTAGTTGAGGAATGATTTCAGTCTCTTTGCACAATTGTGATGACATTGTAGCTCTCAGAGAGACATGGCTCAACCATATTGATGACAGCATTGTTTCCAGGGTAAGCGTAGTTGACTTTTGCCCCCATGTTAGGCTGAGAAGTGGAAACTCCCTTGCCATGTTGTGGAAACGGTTCTGTAAATGTTGTGTGATCATTATTGCTGGTAGGATTATTGATCATGATGTCCCCTTGATCTATCAAGTCTTGAATAGTATGCTTCAAGTGGAAGCATCCATTTGTTTTGTGGCTTTTAGTCCGATGGAAAGCACAGAATTCATTATCTTTCCACCAATATGGTTTTGGATCCAGATCAGGGTTTCAGATTGGTGGTAAAGAGATCATGTTATCAACTATCAGGGTTCTCAGGGCAGATTCCAAAGATTCTCCCAGGGGAGTAAACTTTCGTTTATTATCCCATCATTTGAATGGCTTCTTTGGAGATGGTTCAGAAGATTTTTGCTCTAAAGCTTCAATGGCTTTGGTGGCAAGGGTGAGATTGTAGGCCAGTGCCTTTGATGGGGTGCAGATAGTGTCAACAACACCATCAGAGATGATACCTTTGTTTCTATTCCAGCTCTTATTTTTATCTTTTGAGCTAGATCCAGATTCAGACTTGTCCTTTTGAAGTGTGATTTCTCCTTTCTTGACAAGTACTTTCTCAATCTTAATTGCATTATCCACCATTTTATCAAAAGATACATGATCTTGCATTTGTAATGGATAGTTGAGCTCTGGAACAAGGTTATTGATAAAGATTTCAAGTTTCTCCATTTCGGGAATTGGTCTAGCATATAGAGAAAACTTCTTTCGCCGCCTCTTGAGAAAAGTTAGGAATGATTCCCCTGGATATTGCTTGAGGTTACAGATATCGATCATGGTAATCGGATGTTGAATATTGTAGGAATATTGTTGATAAAACAATTTAATCAATTCCTCAAAAGTTTTGATCGTAGAAGGTAATCTTGAAAACCACTAAATGGATGCTCCTCCCAAGGATCTAGGAAAAAGACGCATTAGATAAGTTGGTTCATGCATGAATTCCATGGATTGCGTACAAAACTCTCTAACATGATCTTGAGGATCAGAGTGTCCATCATATTTGTTGTACTTTGGCATCTCCACTCTTTTTGGGAATGGAGGCCTATACAAGTCTTTGTCAAAAGGGAAATGACAAAGGGCCTCCATGGAGAATTCCTTGGGTTCCTTCTCTTTCTCAATTTTATTCATTTTGACCTGCATAGCGTGCAGCTGGTTCATTATGGCCATCATCAAAGATTC